>KI422985.1:42347-56691 GCA_000473375.1 Anopheles culicifacies | reverse complement strand
AAAAAAACTGACAATAAATTCATAAACAAAAATCATAAAATACTCCTATTTATTAATTTTAAATTCAGCCCCTATATTTTCTGTTGCAAATTCTCACTTGCCTGTCACACGCTATTTCCCTTCACTATCGATTCATGCAGTGCGGATGAATGGATGCAGTAAATCGTAAAAAAAATAATTTTAATTTTTATTGCTCTATAAATACGCAAACACCTTGTATTCCAGCCGATGGCAACACGAATCTTGTGACTTTCATCTTTTGTTCGATGGTTAAAACATACACTGACAAACAACCAAACAAACAAAAAAAACTTGCTTTGCCCATTCATTCCGTACACATCATCATCTTCGCCATGCATTTTTCCTACCACAACCATACAGAAGGTAACAAACACTCTGCCAGCGCAACACCGAGCTCCTAAATCCAGCATGGCACAAGTGTTATTTTGTTCCTCCTGAAGGCATATCAGAATCCGAAACAGGCAAACGAAAAAAAGGAAGCAAACTAGCACTCCATCAACAGGAACATGGAATGCGTTCCTCGAGCGGCTTCAGCGCCAGCAAAACCGGCACACACATATGAGCGTGCTGGTGGAAATTCCCAAGGATCAGCATGAACACGACTCCGGTAGGGCAGTGTAGCAATTTTGGTTTAGATTTTATTATTATTTGCATTTAAATAACATTTTTTTATGTGGCATTCTGAATAACGACGACGACGACGACGACGACGACGACGGCAGCTATCACAAAAACAACAACCTTCCATCTGCGAGTACGGGAGTACAAAACACGGAGTAAATTGGTTGTGAAAGGAAGCACCACCAGGAACAGGATGAGAAGAATCAGGAACAGTGGATCTTTTCAAAACCTTGCATCCATCTATGCACTTGCCGATGCTATTTCGGAAGCTTGCCGAAGCGGAAGTTGTTCGCTTTAAGCCTGGCAGTGATAAGGACCTTCGTTTTGCTCGGGCTTCCTGTTTACTTTGACGCAGCGTTACAGTCGCTTTACACTTGTGGCTCGTTTGTTTACTGTACCGCAGGATAACGCTATCAATGAGGAGGCCGCGTCAATGCAGACTGAAGGATACAATCCATCGGCACGATCTAACCGGAGGCAGGATGGAGCATAAATTTTGCCATCGACTTATGGTTGCCGTTTGCAGCCCGTTCCGTCCGGTGAAGCAATGAATCTTCCCGCAAGACGGTGTACCGACCCGAAGGAGACGCCCGGTAGCTCCAGCACGATGTGCTCGTAGGCCGCATGCAGATGAGACACGGGAGCAGTAATAAAACACCGATCCATAAAAGTGTGTTTACAAAAGGCGAGCGGTGCGTTGATAAGACCGCAAGGCCTATTATCCGCGAATGACACAACGTTTTGCAGGAAAAGGCGATGGAGACAACAGCACCAAAACACTGCAGGGCGCGAAACGCGGTAGGATGCTATAAAAATAGAAAACAAGACACTTTGGATTCTCGAAGATGGTACCATTCGATAGGATAGGCACAGGAGTAAGGAACAGAAGCAACCATCCTGCTTCGGCTTGAATACTTTTCCCTACACGAGAGTACCAGCGCTAAGCAAATTCGTCGCAGTACCTTAGCGTGCGTTTGGTTTCTAACTCACATTTTCTTTCGCTCCAGTGGGCAATAAAGCTTTGCGCGAGGGCAATCATTTCGAAATTTGCAAACCCATCGGTTAGGCCATTACGGCGGCAATGAAGATTGCGTTTCAAATCACGTCATTTTGATGGTGCCGTTGGTGGCTAGGGAAATGGAAATAGGCAGCAAACTAAATCCGCACCCGCTTTGGTGGAGCATAAATTCAAGCTTTAATAAAATTTACGCTTACGCTAAAGTGCATTTTACTGCTATTGCATTACTTACAAGCTGCTTTTTCTAGGCGAGGATCAATCGTTTTTCCATTGTATAATCGTAAGTGATAGGAACTTTAGTGGGGTAAAGTTTAGCAATAGCATAATTTCTATGCCTGATTTTTTATCAGCAAAAAGAAAGTGGTTTTTGTAAAATTTTCTGCGAAACGTTTTGTCTAATACTAGGCTTAAAAGAGTGAATACACATTAAAATGCATAGAAGTTTGTCTTGACAGTTGGGCAGTGGTTTTCCAAGCAAGGTTCATGAGCAGCAAGCGTCTCTTAAAATGTGGATGATTGTCAAAAATGATATGCTTATATTACCGAAACTTTACCACACATTGTAGCTGCATCCAAATCATGGGGATGGTCCATAACATAGAGATAAAAATTTAAACTATCCTAAGTTTATTCAAATAAACTTCATACATAAGCTATGTAGAAGCTTCAAGGAATTATATTAATTAAAAAAAAAACATTTAATCTTTAGTACATTTATTCCTTCGATCAATGATGCAAATTTGCAATGCATTCAACGACCACCTATCAAAAAAGTATGCCTGTTCACAAACTCTTCAGAATAAGTTTATCTGTTGTTGTGCAAATGTTTCTATTTTGACAGCATAGCCTAGTGCACAGATTCCTTATTAAGATAAGATAAAATATTAAAAATTAATAAAAACACGCATACTGAGATGGAATGATGAGGTTTTCACGGGTATGCCCAATCCACCAAGAATTAATAACAAATAAATAACCATGTATAACAATTCGAATATATTAATTGTTATAATTTGAACACCAAAAGTTACATAACAATTAAGAAACCATTTAAACTAATTTGAAAATATTATTTCCTATTACTTTTACTGTCATTCAATTCATAATACTAGTTTCTAAAAACCACAATAAGCCACTGTTTTACAGTTTTATTTCAATTATTTTTCAATCGGATTTAGGAATCATTGAACTTCTTATCAAGTACATTAATAGTAAATGCTCATAATGATCAGTAACGTTGTATAGTTTCTTGTGGCGAGAGAACAGACGAATTCGATTCGTGATATAATTAAATGTTATTTACGACGGTAGAATGACGCAACGTTAAAATGCTTCTTCTTTAAATTGCCAATTGACTTTAACAACAATTTGACAAATTGACTTCAATGAAACAAAATAACCGAACAAAAAACAAAACCGATACCAACCACACATATCTATTTGAAATGTGTTGAAGTAAAATGTACTTTAATAAACCATTAACGACATCATGAGAACTCGAGAACTCAACCACTCAAACATTAGCTATTAGCATGTACCGTACGGAGCCGGTACTGATGGAAAATGTAAACTACTTCTGGGAATTGATCAAATGAATTTAAAACAGCTCGTTTCGGCAAAAATGGTACTGCGTGTAAACTGGCAGCGATAAACCAAAAAAAAACACGCAGGACTAAATTTTGGAGAGAGTGCCAGAAAGACCAAAAAACCGCCAACAGTAATCTACTTCTGGCAGCAAAGGTTTTGTAGGTGCAAAGAGAATACGCTTTGACCTGCGGCATTGGATGGATGCGGTTAGCATCGAATACTGCAGAGTTATGTCTAGGTCGATGCTTTATGTGAAGATTGTCCCGGCGCGGGAAACAAAAAAAAAGCTTCTCGTGCTAAGAGAAACTGCAGCTTCTTCCATTGAAATTTATAGCCATTTACATGGAAAATACTGCTTTTCCATTACAATACAGCTAAGGAAAAGGGAAATGCTTGGAAAATATTCATGCGAATTCATTCGCTATGCAAAACGATCACATTAAAAGGTTGTCCAGGAACCGTATCGTCCTTTGCATCGTCTGTGTCGTTTTATTTCTTTTCATCACCCATTCGACCCAAGCTTCCTGCTTTTCGGGAGGAGATAAATGCAGCTTTCGTCCATTTTTGTGGTACGGTAAAAAATCAGTTACAAGCCACAGTTTCGTTGCGGCGTTTCCGAATACAGTTCCCGCATTACAAGAAAATACTCAATCGGTGAAAAAGAGAGCAAGATTTCAGCGTCGAGCACATTCAATTTTGCTAATGTGTTGTAATTACGAACTTACTCAAATGCCACTGTACAACCCATCCGAACCGATTCGCGAACGCATAACGAGGGTAACCGGCAGGAATTAAAATTCGATTTGTCAAGCCTTTTTTGCCCCTGTTCGTGTTACTACTTCCGGTCTAAAAACCAGGAACAATGGAGTAGCTCCGTGAAGAAATTAAGCGTGCAACGCACGTAATTGCTACTTGCTAATATAGAACGCTATTAGAGGTACGGTATTCCAAGACGATTCCAGGACACGACACTTCAAAGCCCTACTCTTGCCGAGCAAATGTCCTGCGTTTTGCCTGTCCGTGTCCGTCCCTATTTCAAGCATTGCGTTTGCGTTACGCCAGAAAGGCGCGGGATCCTTAGAATTGCGTTCGGTCAGCGTAGCCACACAACACAAATCGGCTTCGGAATTAATTAGCATACCGAACATTACGATAAGCGTACCGGAAAAGCGAGTATTCGAGCCACTAATTTGTGACTGCTATCGAAAAGTCGAAGTGCCTTCTGTCCCCGGCAAAATGTTGTGCTGGCGAAAGGATGCAAAACTTGATAATTGGGCCAGTAGTTCTAAGCAGCAGCTTCGTAAGCATTCCACCACACGAATGCTGTTGTAAATTCTAACGCGCTTTCGCAATTAATGGTTGCTCTTGATAAGCAAAATCGGAATTCGATGAAATCGTTTGAAATAATTATCCATTCACAGTGGATCGTGTATTTCTGTGCGCATTTGCAGCGATTAAGGGGGCGTGTGGCATTTCATTCGTGCGACATTTTGGTAATTTCTATGCTTCATGTTAAATAGCTGTTTGGGCAACGTCAATGTTCGCACTACCAATTTGCAGCTCAAGGAAGTTTTTGCCTGGTGTTCATCTCAATAATCAAACGAATATTCATGTTGTGTTCACTTCATTTCAACTCTTTCACTTCCTCAGAGTAAGTACTAAATAGAAAAAAGCATACAATTAAATTTAAAACGCCTGTCCAAGAATATACCCTTTATACAGAGTTCTTTGCCTTTGAAATTCATTTTCTTCCCCATTAACGCAACGAGCGTGCTTATTTATTTGCGTAATGTCAAAGTAATTGAGACAAAACATGGCGCACCTAAAGGTGCCTAGATATTTACAAGCTCGTCCATCCGAAAGGGTTCGTTATTTGCGTGTCCGAGTACCAATCGCAATGGGCCAATTGTAACGATTCGATGCAATTGCCACCCGGCATTCAATTCTTGAATTATGGAACGATTCTGCGAGTGCAGTTGTTGCACCGATTTCCGCCCAGTGCACAGTGCACTAGGCGATTAGCTTTTGCTAATGAACCGTAATTTTCATCATCATGGAAAGCAGACAGTGAGCGGGTTTCTCACAAACACACACACACGCTTACCATAGCCTGATGCTCAACCATTACAGCGACTGGCCACCTGATGATGAGCCACCCCATACCATGGAGTGAGGAACCTGCAGGCAGGAGTGTCGATCGGTACAATCTGTATGCAAAATCGAAGCACTACTAGAAGGGTGGCCACGAAGAACGGGGACAGCGAGGTCAGCGATTATCGTGAGCAATTTTAACCTGACCCAACATCCCCCGTCCGCAGGTTGGCCGCTTTTCATGACCGACGCATTCGGCTGGCACGGGAACTTGTGACACAAAAATCAAAGCCCACGGATGCGATCATACGGAGCCGTCAGGGGGAGCGGCAGGTAGATGGCAAGAGCAAGAGGCACAATACATTGAGTCTCCAGAGTCCAGTCCTGCAAGGGCCCTTGTGTCACAGGGACTGCCACTCGGCACTGGCATTTACTGCTGTTTAATCGTTCACATTTAATGCTCATTATGCTGTCGGGTGGGCTCCCGACAGAAAAGACGGCATACTCAGCCCTTCCCTCCCCCGCCTCTCAACCAGTTCCCCGACAAGTCACGAACGAGATCGTAAACACCGTCGGCTGTCGGTTTGAGGGGCTCCCGCAATCCGAAGCTCCGTGATGATAATGATGCGACATAAGTCAATCAATTACTGGGCGATGCCACGCTCGTAGCTTTCCATTAAGTGTGCGCTCGCTCGGTCACCGTTTGCTAATTCCTTTCGATTCCGAATCCGATTTACCGCTTCGCTAACGGGTCACCGCTTGTTGTTTGTTTGCTGATGTCAGTCGTGTGACCCTGGTTTAATGGGCCGATCATCGACGTAGTGTTTTTTTTTTGTAACTAGTTCAGACGTGGGGCAAGGAGATGGAACACAATGCAGCCACAAAAATGTCACACGGCTCGTTTCGACAGCACACGCAATTCCTGCATTAAGATGAAGATTGTGATTAGTGTTAAGATTTCCGTAACGCTGTTATTTGTTTACCGTGTACAGTGAAGGGAAACACAAATTGAAACAACTGTAATCGTAACACCAGCTCGCAAAATAGATAAAAATCCGTTTCATGAAAATATTTATATTCTCGGACTGCAGAAATTACTTTAAAACTATATATTTGAATATTTTCATAAACGTAAGTTCAAGTGCCCCTGAGCAGTATGAGATTAGATTTTTAATGTGAAAATATTTTCATATTGTTTTCTCGTGCTAGAATGTAATTTCTAATAGTCAATACGGCCAATTTAAAACCATTGTATTGGCGTTAAAATATGAAACAATATTTTAATCCTGCATCAACACAGGTTGATCATATTATTTTCATTCGATAAACGATACATGTTCGAGTTACTCACTCCAACCTTCCAATCAATTCCAATAAATCAAACTCCAGTTTATAATCAAACCAACAAAAGTTATTTTATTCAGTTCAGCACACGAAAAGGGTTGAACGAACGTTACATGTTGTCAAGTGAAAGATGAATTACCATTCCCAAATACAAATACACGTTTGAACACCGTCACAAAGTATCGTAAAAATTGTCCTCTCCTTGACTGGATCAGTAACAACATATCAACAATTCCCCGTATATCTTCCGGATACGGAAACACTTTCACAATCTACCTTCCGCACCAATAAGATAACGGTGACAAAGCAGTCAAATGTGCGCCAAAGTAAGCAGGGCCGTCCCTCGGAATGAGTAACGATCCGCTAGGCGCCCTGACAGCTAACAACGAGTTGCAATTACTGTGAATCTTTGAGGATCAACCAAATCACTTCGCTATGCTGCTTCAACTGTCGGATGTTTTTGTGCCAGTGTCAGCTCTCGAATGAACGGATTGTAATGGTAAACGGGCTGGTGAGCTGGCGGGCTGGCAGAAGTGGAATCGTATGAAAAATGTCCTAAGACGTTATACCCTGGCAAACGGCATCCTTGCAGGGGTAGACAAAATGCATAGAATCATTAATTATAATTAAACTTTTGATTGATTTGATTCCCACACTATGAATTGGATGGTCGGTTACGAGCTGATGGGGAGATAATAGTCACTGGTTTTTGGATAGTGCTGCACTGTGAAGTGAAATAGAATACTTATTTTTAAAATGAATTTTATAATTTATTACAATTTTTATGAAATTGAATTATTCATTTTTATAGTTCACTGTAGTTGATTGATTTTAGTTTTAGAAAGAAAATGCATTTCAAATATTATTTCCCTATCGAAACCTGGTCTGACTTAGTACAATTTACTCAAACAGACGACAATCATCAGTGCACAATACAGATTCCAACTAGCTAAACCCGTGGACAACATTTCTGACAGAGTTGAGTTCGATGGAACGGAGCTAACTGTTACATTTCACCAAAAAATAGTACAATCTTCGAAACGTACGTCACCTACCTCGTTGGCTTTCTAGTCTCCTTCCATTCCACCAACAGTAAGTGGCCAACGATGGCGCCTTAAGCACGATGGCAATGTACTTGTCCTCGTCCTGGCTAACGATGGGGTGCTGAAAAGAGGCGGACATCCTTTTCCCCAAAAGGATGTGCACCAAAGCGCAAGAATGTTCCAATCCAAGCAATCTTGGACGATCATTTTTCATCGTCTCGCATCTGCCACTCCCCTCTCCCAAACTCTCTCTACGAAACATCTAAACCCACCCTTACAGGACGATCGAGTGGTGAAGGATATTTACGCCACCACTCCATTGCTTTTCTTTTCAAATGGTTTACTTGCGTTTTTGTTACACGGCACAGCAATTCGCCCAGTTGTAGCAACACTTACCAACACTGCCGAACAATCTTCCCACACAGCCCGTGACACAAACTGCATACCGAACACCGATTTGGTTCGCGCATTGGTTTAGAGCACTTTTCGAGCCGAAAAACTTCTGCCAGCCACACAACGATAACGGGCGGCACACCGGGAACCAGGATACGGCGAGCAGCCGATTCCACGATGATGAACCCGACAACCCGTAACTTTTAATTCGATGATTAATGATAGTGCTGGTTGTTATTCAAATTAGACTACATCCCAGCGAGAAAGGGTGCAATAAATTAAAACAAACTTTGGCGGTACCGGCACGGGCCGTCGGACCGAATGCTGCCGGTCGTGGCGATCGTCGAATGTAATCCATCTGTACGGATTCGCACCATTCGCGCTCGGTAATATAGTTCAACTAGAGTACCGAAGTGTTGGACAAGTTTTAATCTTCACAGGGAAACCATTACCCGGCCGTGATTTTTATGACTTGCTGCTATGCTTGAGTCTGTCGATCGAATCGAATTAAGTGCTGTACAAATGTTTATCTGTAAATGGCTTTTATAGTATTGATCAACATCAAACACTGTTAAAAGATATTTTCAATGTTAAAATTTTGTTCATGAACATCTTCAAGTCTTTTATTCATGTTTATTGAAAAAGCTAAATTTGAAGCGTTTTTTGAATAGCATTTTCTTATAAGTATTAAGATTGTTTCTAAGAAATACAATTTTTTGTAACTATTTGTACAGGTTTGGGAATTTTTTTCTTAATTACTTTTGAATAACAAATGGTTTTGAATAACATAAAATGCAAAAAATCTTCTTTAAACCTTTCGCGAAAATCTTTGATAACATACCTATGGATCTTTGTATCTTACTATATATTGCATGTAAAACAGTTAAGGTGTCTGAGAGTATTTGTAAAATACACTGAATTAACGTCTTTCGTTTCAAACTGTTTGCGTAAGGAAACATCAATTTATTGCGAATTGCTTACTGTAAGAAGAGGATGTGTTTCATTAAAGCGTTCAACGTTCAAGTTTGATACACGGTTTTTCAGATGATATTGTAAAAAAATCCAATTTCCTTCTAAAATTTCTGTAAACACGGCATATCTAATAGTAAACAAAACCAGATGACATTGTAAGGACTTCGGATAACTAGGCATTCCATCCCTTGTCATAGTAAAGCTATCACATGAAATGGTACTCGTAGCAAAGGATATGGCACATAAACTTGCAGCGCCCGTTTTAGAGTTAATTTTTTTAAAGTATAATAATGTCCTGAACATCCAATTTTGAATTTTTGTTTCTTCTAAATTCATGAAATGTGCATGGATGAAGCAGTAGATACACCATAACGTATCGAAACCCAAACAATTAAAACAAGAAAAGGAGTTAATGAACCATTTCTCTACAATGTTAAGGGATCACGATTAGCGATTTTGGGATATGTCTCAGCCGAAATGTGAAGTTTTGAAAATATTGAAATTGCCCTTTTCTTTCAAAATGGGTTAGCTTGCAGGGGATATGTCCGCGAATTTGAGTTCAAGACAGCAAAAAATAGTTAGTTACGATCAATTACGCGCAACATTGTACAAACAGCACAACCAAGAACCATCGCAATTAAAGAGCTACAGAGAATATGTGAACTCTTTATAAACACGAATAACGAAACCTAATACATGTACAGATTACGAAATTGTCAGGTCCAACTGATTCTGAAGAGTAATCTTGCTATCAAGAAGTACTCCGTGGTCACAAGCCTCATTACAGAAAGGAACCGTATGTTTACCGTAGACATAAACATAATTTCGGTTCCTGGCACAGCAAAAGCTATATTCTATCAAGGCTATATTTACTTATTAAGCTATATTGACTTATTTAGTAACCGTTAGGTAGAAATAAAGGTCGTCGGCGAATAGTAATATGCATACGTTCATGAAGATTGTTCACAATGTCGTTGATGAAAATCGACATTGTAACTCTTGATTCCTGATGTGAGAAAGCAGTACATAATGACGCTTTAAAATTCACTCTGCAGCCAATCTGGAGAAACTAGCAAAACAGCAGCATGCATAACATCATTTTCTTGTGATTTTCTTTAGTTCACAGACATTGTTAAAGAAAATATATTTTTGATTAGAATTTTATTTAAATTTAGTTTGGTAAGGGGAAATTAATAATTAAGGGAATTTCCTACCTCCTTATTATTAATGAAAATAAGGATGATACGGAAAAAATCAGAATGCTGCGATTCATTTTTGTGTGATGCTCCCCAAATAGACATTTAACGTTATTTTCCTTTATTGTTGAAAGATTGACTTAGGACGATGCAACAAAATAAAACAAATACGACAATATAAACTTCCGATATACATATAGCTTCAGCACACTTGATTTGGTCCTGGAATTTTCAGTTAATCCATGCGGTTACACCTTCCTCAAACGAAACACCATTTTGACGTATTCGATACAATTTTCTCAACCTAGCACCAAATTTATCCCAGCATTAAAGTGCACCGTACAGCAGCTTACCTCGCAGCGGCCGTCTCTACGGCCAAATGTGCCCAACACCACGGAAAGGTCGTACTACTTAATGTATGATAAAAATATTCATAACTGACCACCGATTTCCTCCCCATCATCGACCGCTGCTTAATCTATCGCATTGTCCGAATCCCAGGGCATGTAAAATGGAAGTCCCTATGAATAAATTGTGCCCGAACCAATTTTACGCCTCTGCTGCTTCTGCTTTAGCGCGTAACCACCCTGGAAAGGAGGGACAGGAAGCGACACAAAAAAACGGCGTTCCCGGCGTGCAAAGTTTCGAGTAGCCTCGGCATCAACCCACCTGCCCGCTGGGAGAAACGTTTTCTTTACATTTAAATTTATCCACCGAGCTTGAACGATCGAGCCTGAATTGCATCAATTGATTATACATACATTTTCATCTCAAGTACAGCTGGCAGCATTCATCGAAACCAACAGGAAGGTTCCCGATGCTTTACGAATTTTAAAGAAAAAGGTTCAAATGTGGGAAATGAAACGAATAGTGAGAGTGTTTTTTTTTTTGGTCATAACAGAAAGCATAAATCTTTAAAAATTTAAAGCTTCATCTACGGCTCATCGATACTGTCTGTTTGTGTGGTTATTTCTGTCCAAAAAGTATGTCCTGAACATCGGTAGCACGACCATTCATCAAACATCTCTACTTCACCTTTAAGCTGCTGCATTTCCCTACTACCCGATCGCCCCTGCCCGATGACGATGGAAGTTGTCATTCGACCTGAGAACATGCTTGAAAACACGTGTACGCGTTTCTGTAGTACGCGAAGCCGCGACATGACCACGATGTGCGTGAGAGCATTACTATCATTGTACCCAGCAGCGGCCCGAACTGAATGAATAAATCTGAATTTGTAATGAATCAGTCAGCAGGCCGACTTTCAGTTCAGCAAATTCCCTGGCCATCGAACCCGACGGCTGGAGTGGTGCTGGCCACTTTAACGCACTGCTCAAACCCGGCGACCAGGACGGCCAGCATTCTGCAGCTTGTACCGGGAGTGATGTCCGCCCGTCCTACCGTATCCACTTCACCCGCGCACTAAAGAGGGCGAACCCGAATCCCAAACTCAACAGCGTACTGCTACTCTGCATCGACTGGCTGCTTGCCTGCCTGTCGGAGGAATAATGATAGATTGAACAATACTATTCAATTAGCATAAAAATATGATACTTACAATTTCAGCACACAAAAGACATGATTCAGCACAAGTGTCCGCACCGAAGCGTGCAAACGGTTGGACTCGCGGGATGGGTGCGCTTGGGGAAATACACGCACCAAGCCAACGCGGCACAGAAAACCCGGCACCGGCCCGTGAAAGCCACGCAAAAGGCGAACGATGCCGATGATCCTGCACACACCATTCAAGCGCGATTCGTGCAGTGGTTCCATCGGTTCGTCGAGAAGTGGCACCGACATGACACGCACTCGGAAACTTATCCCATTGCCCATGAATTTATGCTTCTCCGGGCTGTGTGCCACCAGCTCGATCGGCAGTCTCTTTTCGAAAACGATCGGTGTACATTTGCTGCTATTCAAATTGAATCTTACACCGCGGGCTGGTTGCCGTTTCGGGGCACCCCATCATCTTCAACCTGATTTTGTCTAGCCTTCACTGGTTGCCTCGTTGCACGCATGTTCTGCTTCGCGTTCCTTCAATCACAGCCATGCCCATGGTGGTGCCTAGAATGAGTGAAATCAACTTCATCATCATCATCGTCATTTACCTCATTGTTAAGAAGGTATTACAGATTTGGTGCCTGTGATTCTAGCCTCATCACGGAATGGTGGATTACCGTACGCGTTTCGGTTCGCTTTCCCACCATTGATCACCATTTGGTGAACACTCACAGATCCCCCTTGTCAAGTCACATTATGCGTTCACTTGCAAGGATTCGTACACTTTGCCAAGGGAACAGATTGAATGATGATGATTTCATTTTCTAGTACCGAAAACATTAGGTTATAGCTATATTTCACACACGATTGCACTGTACCATCTATGATGGCATCGTTAAATTGCATTACTTTGTTGACAAACAACTTCAGATCCATCTAGCTGACGTTACTCAAGTGCAACAAATCTTTATGCTTGAGGCAAAGCTGCTTGGGGATGAGAAATTGGCTAAATTTTTAAATATTTTCTGTGTCATCGGTTTAGTTTATTTTAGTGAAACTATGATAATGTGACTACTGGCTATGACTACTAACGTTACCAGAAACAACACAAACTATGTTGGATTCTTCAAAAACAAGTTATTGAGATTATCAGATCATTTTCCATTGTACAAGTCACTTTTTCCATTTGTAAGTATGTTTCTATTTTCGTTTCAGACCATAAATACATTTTTTTTCTCTGCTATTTCTACAACCGTGAGATTCGAACCATGATACTGCCGTCTGAGGACTGGCGCTGCGATGTAATCTACCACCGAGCCATTTTCGTAACATTATTAAAGTGGAAGTATATTTTTTCTGAAATTTTCTTGTAGTTATGTCACAGTCCTGAAACAGTTGTATTGCAATAAAAAAAAAACTAAAATATGGGCGGAAAACTCAACAAAAATTGTAATACGAAAAATTTTATATCGCACAAATCATGTAAACAATGTATGATTTAATCTATCAATCTTATAAGAATTGAAGTAGAACTTTAAAAAAGAATGTCTATAATTAGAACTAGGCAGCATAATTAAAAACTAGGACAAAAAATCCATACAGCTTAAATGATTTGAATTATAGGCAATATCTACGGAAATATCTACCTATGATTATGTTTTCAAAATAGTACGCGCGAACAAAAGCTTTTCATGATTTCTTTTGTCTTTAACTTATTTGACACAAAACATTTAACTGTACTAGGCCATATTTTGTAAATTTTTCCTTAAACTTATTATTTAATTATTCAAATAATTTTATAAATATCGCGGTGTCGACCATACGGCTGCGTAGCCGTCATAATGGAATAAATAATAAAAATAATTTTATAAATATCTCCTCGATGATTCGTTAAATTCACCAAATCATTTGAAATGTTTTTATTGTGCCTGTCTACGTTAAGGGCAAACAATTTCACCATTTTAAAGTGCATACACTAATAATAATTTTGCAGCAATAGCATCCATTCAAAACTTTTGCCATCAATCCAACGGCACATAAAAATTTGTTTTATCTAGTTATACTTCAATCACCAATCACCCATTTCTGGTCAGCTATAATCAAACAAAAACATTTTCACCACTCATTTCTGAATGGATTTCCAACGCACAATGTTTGCGGGGACATAAATTCAGGCAATGTACTGTATCATAACTGACCGTAAAACACCAACTAGGTAGTTTAGGTTTAAATTTGAAACAAACCAAACGACCTGACAGTGACGAACTTAAAAAAAACATTATTATGCTACTGCTGGTGGTCAAAGCCATAACAATATTCTTGATGTTCTGTGTTTCTCATTCACTCAAATAAGCTCTCCGAATTGCTTCACTGTTGAAAGTTTCACTTTCTGTTAGAATAGGGAAATAGTTGAATGGATGAATGAATGAATGGGTGGATGGATGGATGGATGGATGGATGGATGAGCTAGATGAAGGGATGACGAAGTAAACATACCGATACACGTCTTTGCGAGTGGGACGATCATAAGCATAACAAATAACTGACAAATTCCTTCC
>KI422984.1:0-32258 GCA_000473375.1 Anopheles culicifacies | reverse complement strand
CGCCCGTAACTTGAACAATGGCAGCGAAGTACGAAAGCAAAAGAAGGAAATAAACGGACTCAAGAAAGGAAAGGATTCATTACATCAGTTGGTGCACCATTGTGTTGGCGGAGCGCTGCGAGCGATGGATTGCGACCTATTGGTCGTGGCAGATTTTCTATTGAAATGAGAATGAAAAGCATCCTGTAATGGAGGAAATCCTCAGAATGGTTGGTTTTTCTATGTTTGTTTTGTTTAAGCCAAGCGAAGAATTAAATCGACCTGTCCTGACTCATGCTACCGGGATACCTGCCGTCACATGGACATACTACCACTATGCAAGACCAAACGCCAAGGGAAAAGAGATACCGTTGCGGGAGACTGTGAGGAAGCAAAACGGGTCAACCTGGTCGCCTGGTTGCACGACATGGGAGCTAATATTTCAGATTCCGTTGGCAACGGCAACAGATGAAATAGATAATGCAATACTATGCGAGTGCATGCCACCAGACACTGAAATCACCCGTTGCAGAGGGTTTTGTGGTCCCGGCTTTTGTTGCGGAGAGTGAATATTAATATTTTTCGCTTTCCTGCTGTGAGTGTGTGTTTTGTTTGAATTTCATTGAAATGTAGCGCTGATAATGCTGGGAGCAAGAGTACGCTGGGTCGCAACAAGTGAGAAGCTTGGCTTGAGTCGCATTATTTCTGCTCATTGGTTTCCATGGTGGAGATAAACTGGCGGTGCAGTTGTATGCAATTTTGGTGTACAGCAATTGTGCTGTGGATTAGTTTTTCTCGACGCACGGTTTTGTGCGTGCGATTTGTACGGGTTTTCGGTGAGTGCGCGCTTGCATGATGTATTCATTTTAATTTCAAAGAATCCGAGGTTCATATAAAAGGAGTGTATTGTTCCAGACTACAATGCAACATTGCAGTACAAGGTATGCAGTGTTTCCTTTGTGGTGGCTGTCAGGGATAACATTGAATGTCTAATGAAGAGGTTTGTGGTTGACAGGTACTGAAGGTTTTAGTAGAGTTATAGAATTTACTTTTGGCAGGTAATGATAAAAACAGCGCGATGTTATTTTATTGTTCAACTATTTGCACTTTATTAGAAGTATGAATATGACAGTAGTATGAGATTGATTGTCCACTCATAAAGCCCACCACTCCATAATCCTGCTGGCTTTGGTTGTACTTTGTTCAATAAGAATAATGGTTCACGGTCCGTTCCAACACAGAAGTATTTCCTAATTCTCTCGTGTGTCATTCAACAATCTCCATCATCCGTAGAGAGAAAAATTGCACCCAAAGTGAGTTCCATTCTTTCACAGCTCACCAAATGAAGTACACAGCCAGTTGGATTTATTGTTGCTTCCTCTTGTCCACAAACGGCCTCACTATTAACGACTGCTACCGAACCGTTTGTTTCACCATTCCATACCGGAGCCGGTGCTTCCAGGCGGTTGATATGCGACAAAGCTGTGCTGGCGGTGGGGCACACGCTGGTTATTTGCAACTCCCGAGGCGCGCTGTAATACATACCAAGTACGTGGCGTATCGAGATGCGCCGTTCTATAGAGGCTTGCTTAGCAGCGATTCGATTAAAAGTGGAGAGTTTGTTGGGCGCGGAAAGATATTCATATTACGGTTATATGAATCCAAAATGAGTGCTTCGTGGGACCATTCACCCAGCAATGCCCAGCACCGCATCGGGTAGAGTGAAATTAATAGTTTCGGATGGCTTAGCTGGAGGGCAGCTGTAGGTTGCTGAATTTAGCCGGACCATTCCTGTCTGGTGGGGGGCGTTTGTGAAAGCTGTTCGGGCGTACCGAAGTGGAAGTTTGCTGACGGTAAACTCCGCTGAGGACGTTGCAAATCCGTCCGCGCTAGCATCGAATCATTTCGACCAGTTCGTGCGAACGGTTCTCGACGGGCAAACAAGTAATAGCTCGGTGTGCGAGCCTTCCATCGGAGAGCCATAATGTAATAATTCCCGCGAGAATTTCATGGACAGTGGTGTGTGGCATGTCGTGGGGGGTTTAGCAGTATAAAGGGAATAGTGCAGGAGGAGAAGGGAAGCGTGGCGGCCAAAGGAAATATGGAAATAGTTTCGCTTTGGTTCCTATTTGTTTTTTGTACGGTTTTTATGTCCCGCAAAGGATTCATTTTTTTCCTCACGCTGCATAAATCCAGGAGAACGAGTCGATAACCGTAGCTGTTGTTACTTGGGAGATTGCTTACAGAAGGATGATGCATAGAACGCAAAACGGGCAGCACGATATTTGCCGATTCGCGAAACGAGTTCGTTAACGTTTCCGCTCGGAAAAAGCTGCACCACAGTCGCTCCATATTTGGGATGGATTTCTTGTTTTTCTGCCCATTTTTTACGATAGCAATTAATGGTGGTAGTGCCTTGGTTCAAAGAGTCTTCTGCTGCTAAGTGGAAGAAATATGCATTTCAAGCCACCCGTTATGTATACTTTGAGGGTGCAAAGGGGGTTCAGGGGCAAGATCAGCTCGGAAGAATTAAAAACAAAATAAAAAAAAACGACAAAATTGATCAACTCAAAGTTATTATTACAGTCAAACAAAAAATAAAAAAGAGCATGTAACAGTGGAAAACAAAAGCAGCATTGCAACGTAATTTAGCCGCAGCTTGCAGCTCTTGCCTCATGGGATGCAATTTTCCGTGCGGGCGTTTCCATTCTGCTCCCGAAAAGCTTCGATTTGAAAAATGAAGCACTTAAATAAAACCCGCACACTGCCATTTGGCAAAGTCTTTTAATATGCTTCGAAGCATAATAGGCGCACGGAATTGGTGGTGGGTCCCTTTGTTTTGTGCCGAGCAGTTGCCGTAAAGCCCTAAGATCCCTTTTACTTGATGCTCTCCCGATAGTGTCGTTTCCGGTGTGGGATTTCATTCCTTAACGTAGCGCGGATGTGATTTATGAGAAATAAGGCTAGCGGGATAAGGAAATGGAAGTGCTGGAATGGTGAAAGAGTAGTTCAATAAGCACAATGGGGTTTCTGTAAGGTTACAGAAGAAAAAGAAGAAAAAACAAACACTCGTTTATCGAATGTAGAAAAATAGTTTGCTTAGTCTTCAGAAACGCTTATTGCAGCGCTCATTTACTCGTCATTTTGCAAGTGGCTGTATAGTATACCCTATTGTAAGTTTGAAGTATATGGTAGGTAGAGAGTAGTTTAATTAGTGTATGATTTATCGCAGAGTACTTGCAGTAAATTGCACGCGATGCGGATGGTGGAAGTTGTTACGGTTGAGGTAATTGAAGTTTATATTTTGAAAAATGGCGTGAATGATGGGTAATAAAGGAACGAAAGTGGAATGTAGAAGCGAAGGAAATATACCGATGTACGTATAAAGTTTTTCTATACAAACCAGATGTTTGAGATACGTGTAAATGGAAGTGTCCATACCTTGAAGACCTATAGATGTGTTCTGGATGTTTTAGTTGGACCTATAATTCCACCTATTGATACTTACGATTGAATAAGTTTCCAACATGAACGCATCCTGGAAAACAATCGTTGACCCTAGGTGTATTATGGTTTGGTCTATCATAAACTCATAGAGTAGTTGCTTGATGAGCTATGTCGAATATTAAATACCAAGTACTAGCCCGACACACATTTCCTCGGTTGCGTTTGAATAGATACGCATTTATTACTATGATTGGTGAGCCTTGTACTGACATCTCAATCGAGTTCAGTTGAGTTCCAATACTGGGTGACAATTAAACCGAAAGGAATACTTGGACAGCAAGGCACGGTCCTTTCGTTCGGCAATGTACCGTCGGTGTCATTGCAAACGTTGTGAGATTCTGAAACTCTTTCCATCCTCATTCGCATTTACTGTTCCATGGGTAAAGATGTCCATTTACGATTGTTCGCTAGTTGTGCAGGACGTTCGCCCCGGGCCAATGCAGGCCGCATATGCCATCGCGTGCGGAATAAAATGCTGCTCGTAGGTACCGCTGAACAGATGCGCCCAGGGACCGCTGGCAAAAACGGCCACATCGTCGCCACCGTGCGTTTCCAACCCGAGCGGAACCGTACTCGGAAAGGCGAACGATTTGTCCCGCATGTCGACCCGGTTGAGATCCAGCCGTGTTTCGCGCTGCACGTTCCGATCGTAGCCCGGTCCGTTGGCGTAGCTGATGGTAGCGTATGGCAGCTCGTCGTCCGCCCGCTGGCCATTATTAACTCCGAGTATGTCATTTTTGCGACTCTGTGTGTATGTGTGCGTTAGTAAGGATGAAAAGCGAAGGACACGAGCGTGATTAGAGAATCATTTCCAACCGGATGGTACACGGTGTCAGAAAAAAATGAACGAGCATAGCGGAGTGGTCATACGAGCTACCCCACCTGCCGCCTGCACCACTTACCGAGTAACCGCTCATTGTCATCGTGTGCGAGTGATCCGCCGTTACGACAATCAGGGTATTATCCTGGCTCGTGCGGCTGCGTGCCATTTCGATAGCTTTAGCGAACTCGACCGTCTCGTCGAAGGCTCTTATCGGCTGAGTGTAATGATGCCCATGATCAATCCGGCCACCTAGTGTAGGGTTTTGGTGTCCACGGACAGTCCGATAGATATGGTGGGAAAGGAAGCACAAAATAGATAGAATATGTACAATAGTTTATCCTTCGTGTGTCAACGGTAGGGCAGGGAAGAAAAGACCGAGTTCCGAGCAGTGACATTCCGCATCCAGCGTATAATGGAGACACGGTTCAGAAAAGGGTCCAGTTCTTGCAGAGTCACGTACCTTCCACAAATAGAAAGTAGCCATCGTCGTTGCGCTCGAGAATGTCCATCGCCTTCGATACCATCTCGGCCAGCGTGGGGATCTGCCGTTCGTCCGCGTCGAGATGATAGGGAAGATGCTTACTGCTGAACAGCCCGAGCAGATAGTCCAACTCTCCTCGTTCTGTGTCAGTCTGGATACCAGACAGAGTAGCGAAAAATATTTCGAATTATGCTCTGCCCCTTGTTTTGTTTTAGCCATGAATTTTAAATTGCTTCATACGGGCACTTTGGTTCAGTGATTTTTCGGCCCCAAAGAACCTTTATCGATGAAGCAACATGCTGCAGTGCAGCGGAGCTATGGATGTTAAAAATCTCATTCCCACAAATGAATACCACAAATCGTAATTGGTTCAAGTTGCCACGGCATAATGCTGTGTATCGCTGTAAGGGACAGACACAAACCTGTCAAACCAACCGATAATGTAACTCATCAACCAGAGGGATACTTCGTTTGTGAGTGTGTGGGTGAGAAAGAGAGAGTTCTGTTTTTTTTCTTTGCTACCCCTAATTACCTCGAGTAATTGGATACGGTTTTGCACGTATGCAGATCGGTGATGGGAATGATGATGTTGCCAGTGTTTAATTAAATCCTCCCCGTCCGTGCGCTTGCCTCGAATGCCATCGATGTCAGTTTCGTGAGTGGGCAGGAACTGGCGACGGCCGCCTCCCATGATAACCTGCCAACGAGAGTCACAACATAGATCAACACATATGTATATGTAATGCACACATTTTATCGAACGCTTATCGTATGGGAGTAGTGGAAACCGCTTTCTTTCAAAATGGAATGATTTGGTAAGTGTGTTCGTGACTAATGAATAGGAGGTATGAAATTTGGTTCAAAGAGATCGAAGATGGTTCCATGATAAGTAAGTGCTGTTTGGCATTCAAGTAGCTAGAGTAAACAAACTGAAACTTGTTCAGATCCTTATAGATCTGAGAAATCCAGATCGATGAATTGTAAAAAAAAACTGCGTATAATGTTAATTGAAATTGATCTCTGATGTTTGATTAACTGTCGCTTTTGGGTTGGTTTTTAGTGTAAAATGTGATTACTCAATAATGGGTTTACATGTGGTTCTCAACATTCAAGACTTGCCACGAGCATAGGAATTTAATTTTATCCCCGAACTGATACCGGTGGCGACTGTTTGAACTAAACTCATGTTTGGAGTGGCAATTGATTTCATTTAATTAAAGTTCACGTATACTTTGATATATGTGATCTCAATTATATTCGCCGCTGCCGATGTTCTGACACTCACCGTAAAAGAATGAAAAAGTCAACTTGTTCTGAGGCGCTTGAAGCGCACTGTCAACAGTGAAAGCTCGGATGGTGAACTTTATTCCTAAGACTTGCCTTTAACTTTGGATCTACCCAAACAGCATTAGCAAAGTCACAAAAATGATCATCTCCGCTTGGAACACTAATTACGTTCACAGTTTATTGCTAGCTCGCCAGGCAGCAGTTACCTTCCCACCCATGAGCACGCAATGGAGAACTGAAGTTGTTTGCGGATTAGGACAATCGTAGATTGTTGTCCGCACTCTGGCCAAAGAGTGCATTGTACGAGGGAGTGCTGTGTGTAGATAAAATGCATTGAGGGGGAGGTTCGCGTCCAGCGTATGAAAACATTCGTACACATTTGCGTTAGGGATTTGAACCGAATTCGATTATAAGTTGGTTTGCGGCAGTGCACGCCACCTCTCGCTTATCACATATTGGAAAGTTTGAGGTTAAGTCTGAATTGCAGACGATAGTTGAAGCTTAAGGGGATAGAAATTGGCCGAATGCTGTTGATAAAGTGAAGACCTCCCGCTTCATGTTGGACTATTCGATAGTGCATTTTACACTCGGTGACAGTACTCAATCCCTGTCGAAACCCGAAATGGAGCAGGTTCAGGGTGAGATTCTTTTCGACCAGTTCGTCCTAATTTGATTCCAGCTGGTCGAATGTGTAGTTTGTTCGCTGCAGAGTAGAATTTGCGGTCGACTGCCGACCGGTTGGCTAGAGCTTGTACTATCGTTTCACTGAGCAAAATGAATATCAGGAACATCCGTATATTTCCAGTGTGCCCTGTGGCTTTTGAGCGGTAAAGTGAATGCACCGGCCAATCTTGCTCGGCATGAGCGTTAGGTAATATCTTGCTAAAACTAAACCAAGGAAGTGGAATGTGTCGAGATAGTGCTGGATGGTTTTTTCAACGCTTCCAGATTCCCAACTCTTGGTATTCGAATAAGTTCCCAATGTGTTTGCATTTTGGTTTACTCACTCGCATTTGTTTGCCGACAGGGCCATGGATAAGCTGGGTGGCAATATCTTGGCAAACGTTTGGATCAAAGCCGTCTTTCTCGATAGCACCGTTTGACTCCCAGTTACGATTCGCCGTATGAGCGTATACGCCGGCTGGTGAAGCATTCGTTACCTCGGTGGTCGTTACGAATCCTGCAAAGAAAAAAGTAAAACAAAATATTACGAACTTTGGACACAGGTTGATTTAGACAGAGTAGATCCAACAAAAATTTTGGTCAGTCGATGTTTGGATTCATTAATGCCCATTCACCGGACTCATCCCCCTTTCCCTCTCTTCCTATCTATTGCTGAATGTGATGGTTTTGTTTTTAGAGGTCTGAGTTAGTTCTATTAGCCTATATATGATGTTTACACGCCGAGTCAGGGACCTTCTTCGGTGTATTCGGGAACCCGACCGTCGGGGATGCTCAACCAACTACTGACTTATGCCAAAATCCAATGCCTCCAATCAGGTCAAACAGACAAGGGTTAGATGGGAATGTGCAGAAGATGAGATGTGCGCGTCAATAAATTTGCATAAAATATTTACGAAATCGCAAGGGATGTAATATCGAGCCCGGCTGCTCTGAAACTCCAAACGTCAACAGCAAGGCTCAACAGCTTTCGAGGTGGAGGATGATAACAGGCTGGTTCTTCTATCGCAATCGATTTTGCAGGGCATCTTTGTCGCACAGTTGCTTCTGTTTGTGCTGTCGGTGCATTTCTGTCTGTCACAAGCACGGTCAGAAATGCACGTTCAGCTCCCCGTCTGCTGGAAAGGGTACCGTGTGGTCGGGCGGCCACCCAACAAACAACCCACCCATAGATCGCCCGTTTTGAGGTTAGGTTTGTGTTCTAGCTTTTGCAAAACGTCCAAGCTATGAAAGATGAATGTCACAAACAAGAGCGAACCTTGGATCTTTCGAACGACTGGAGGCTGTAGCATGGAAAGCATCCTCCAACGGTAGCTGTAAAGAAAAAAGCCCCATCCAGCCCGTTATGTTGACACAATGTGACGAATGATTGACGAATGACAGTGTGGTGAGGAAGGTAAAAGCAGATAGCGGTGAATCGGGGATGGTTGGTTTCAATTGTTTTCGTTAGGCTTGCCCACACAACCGCTGGTCGCGTCGCGTGGTCCATGCGAAACGCTAGACAACGTGCGCTATCCGCTGCACCGTCAGTGCTGGGGCGGAACAGATAAGCGGCTGAGAGTAGCGAATGAGGCGGAAGGTTGAACTGAACAGCGGTACAGGGAACAGACAGCCGCGGTATTCGAAGAGTTGCGAGTTTCGACGGTTGCCATGATGATGATCGGCCAGATGAATGGGTAGAGGTTTGAACGATAGCGAGGGTACGAACCAGTAGCTAGGCCCGCATCCTGGGCCCATTTTGCAATGGAATGGACGTGGTTGGCGGTATCGTTCTGTGCCTGACAGTCCCCGAGGGCAGCTGCTGCCGTTAGCCCGATCGTGCCGTAGTTAGCCTTCACCCCGGCCAGGTAGGCGGTAGCTGTGCAAGCGGAATCAGCAACCTGTACATTGGCGCAGTATGTCTGGGGAAGAAACGGACGGTGGTAGGCGTTATACGACAGGACACAGCAAGCCAAACCCGGGAATGAATATTTGATTCAATCAATCCGTCACTGAGCTAGGTTTTAAGCACAGGTATCGGTCCAGTCTCGGGCGTGTATCCATTGCTCACCTTGGAGAGTCCTACGTACGGGAACCGCTCGAACGAGAGCTCGGTACTTTCGTCACCAATGTAGACGCGTGTGGCGGCCAGTGTGGGTATCGAGAGCCCATCACCCAGAAACATGATTACATTCTTGGCCACCTTCCGGTTGAGCTTGTTCTTGTGTAGCTGGCGGTCGAGAATGTCTTGCGCAAGATTGTTCCAGTACTGTGCGTGGTGTTCGGTTTGGGACGGTGCATCAAAGCGTAGTTTTGGCATCGATGTTGACGAACGCTTCGTGCGTTGGTCTGTTGCTGGCGGCATCTCCTCGAACAGGAATCGCTGGGGATGCATCGGATCGTATTCTGTACGAATTTGTGAGGAAAAAAATGATAACAGGGCTGCTTGGGTGTAAAAATCAGCAACATAAAACCCTTAACTAACTTTGTTAACCACAAGTCAATTCTTTGTTGGTTTTTACTGCAATACCCGCGGTGCAAGGACTATTGATGTGTCTTTTGTCAATGACGTGTAGTACCGGTATTTCATATGGTAAACAAATGCCAATGCATACTGACCTTCCTCAGCGTGATGGTATAATGGTGAGGTTGAAACTAGGCCACCGAATAGGGCTAGATAGACGCACAGCTGGTACATCATCTTGAACGATAATTACCACAGACGAATGGATGAACTCACTGACCACAAACGTCTTACCCACGTACGGTACGGTCAGCTAGGCTGAACCGCGTTTGAACCGCGTATGCACAGGGTTGGAATGAACGGCAGAAGAAAAAACACCTGCACACTGCAACAGCGAACGAAACGTTAAGCGTCTTATATAGCGTCTGCTGATGGTGATAATAGCGTACGGGCAAGATGTTTCTTCTTACCGATAAGCCACACGCGGAGGACGTTCGTCAGTATCATGTGATAATAGGAACGCGAACGAGGAGGGGTTGTTCGAAGCGTTGTAGTCATTTGGATGAAGCATGTTCCTAACAGCATACACTAAGCCATTATCGGGATAGAACCGGACAGTTACCGGTGCTAGTCATAACCCTGTTGTTGCAGCTACAAGAAAACTGTTTTCTATTCATATTTGACAAGCCCTAGCTCATCTAGGACGTTGGCGTTGTTGATGACAAATGTCTAATGTTGTAATTGCTTATGTGTAATTGCGTGTGCTAGATATTGGCTGGCTGATTTGAAAATACACCGAAAGTTAGAGCGCCTTAAAAAAGCGGTGATTGCTGTGGTGATGCGGTATACTTGCAGTGCACTGCGGTTGGTCCATAGAAAACGAGGAAAGAATAACTCACCTCTCCCACCCCTCCCGCAAGGCTACTCACAGTACTTTGGGCCGAGTTGTTTTGAAGTTTTCTCGCGTCTGATGAAGAGTTTGGTTTGGTTTGATGAGTATAAATAAGGACCAACCCTTTTCCCAGCGCTGTGCGCTATCTGTACACAGCACACTACCGGTTGGTGGTTGAAGCTAAATAAACTGAATCACACGAAGGAGTGTTGTAAAACACCTTCAAACGTAACCAAGCGTGGAATTGCCAAAGGGTTTAGCGTTGAATGGTATGTACGTTATGCAGGGTGAGGTAATATTGAACCACTTCGCGGCACACTGGCGTGACGGTGACGGTTAAATTTGTCTCTACAACATTCTGGGCGACATGTTCTGGAGCAACGTGGTGATGGATCTCGTTATGTTATGCTTTTTTGCTCTCAAGTGGCAAGAATCACGAATAGTACACAACCAAGAGCTTTGTTGTTATGGTGTTGAGTTAGCGTGCCGGTATGTAGAACCGACCGTTGGTATGGTTTGCGGGTTTTCTAACGTTTCGTTTTTTTTTTTGCATACCATATCTCAGCAACGCTGCATCGTAGAATGTGTTTGGGCATCTTTACCAGCCTATGTAACCCTTCTGTTAGGTGCATAACACACTGAATGAAGTATGTAGAACACGTAGCTTTAGCGGAGAGTGCGTTGTAAGTATCTTGCAAATATTTGGAAGAGAATATGCTCAATTTCTTCGTTGGTAAAGGTACTGCACAACGTTTATTAAAACCAGTACGAAGAATTTTTATAATGAAGGTGTTTACTCCTGAGTAGAACAATTGGGCTAATACAATAATAAAAGCTCACAATTCTGCTTGGTTGGACAACCAATAAGTGGACAATGCTCTGTTATAATTCCGTAAAACAGATAGATTCGATTCTAATAAATACACAACAATCAGGAACTGCAGTCCATTTGTGCTAATTCTATAAATGCTATAATTACTTGTACTCCAAGAAAACTCATAAAATCATAATAATGTTCATATAAATGTACATATCAGCACGTGCTGTTCTCCGTTGGCATGAATCAACTATTCGAAAGAGTTCATCGTTTTCTTATCATGCCATGACAAATTACACCTGCTTACTACTGTACGGAACCCCAATTGTTTCTTCACATGAAATTTGTTTTTTTTTTTCAATGTCAGTAATACATAATCATTGGTTTCTCACCTTCTGTCGAGTCGATTAGGGAATCGTACAAGCTTTTGATTGTCACGCTAGCGAATCTCATGCGCAGCACGTGAAAGGTGTGTCGCCGTATAAAATGCGTGCAATAAACCTGTGCCGACGATAACGTGCCATGACGAATGTGTGTTTGAATGTTTGCTTGTGAGCTGCGATGATAAGCTGATCTTTTCAATGTGCCTGAATGGCACCAGTACGGTGCATCTCTGCTCGTGCACTGAACATGTGACGGATGCGAGGATTTCAGCATACTTTCAATTTTGATATGCTGATCGATTAGTAGATTAACTGAGCTAAAAATGGCAAGGCAAACTGTTGACGTCTCGCTCAGTCACCGAGTGCTTTTAGTAGAGTTTGATTGATTATTATCTGTGTCCCCGGCTATTTGAGCGTTTTGCTTTGATCAACTGGGTGCGTAATCTGAGCATGATGTAATATGTGGTTGGAAATACAAGCCTGATGATGTTCGTGCCTTTGTGAATTGTCTACCTTGCTGTTACGGTGGATTCTACCCGTCAAAATCGTTTCTTGCACTACGGTGTAATGTGTGTAAGGCTTTTGTAGTGTAATTGCGGTTCTCCGGTACGCGGGAATTAGTTTGAAATTTTAATTACATTAATGCACGATAGGAGAACTGTTCGTTAGATGGCACTGGAAAAGCGACATTCGTAGTGGGCAACTTTTACTGGATCCATCAATATGACATGTTTAAATTTAATATTAAAAGCATATTACCTGCATCGTATTTTCTGTGAAGTTACCCGTTTATACAAAGCCGATTTGCGTGAATTAAGTCGTGTACGTGTGTGTGTTGTGATGCACTCCACTAGCAGAGCCGATAAAGTGATTGCAATTCCCTTACATTCAACAATATGAAAGGATTTGTTCGGTAGAATGTTTTGTTGCATGAAAAATAGGTTCCAGAATGAGAGAATGCCATTACAATTTTCATTATATGTTTCGATTTATATGTTCGTGGAAATTGTCAGCTTCATAGCGTTTTTCACATGCATGTAAAAATGCTCAAAGAATATCGCACTACTGGTTCTACAAATGGATATCACATAACTATTGTCCGAACGATGATTCCCATTGCATTCCAATTCTCCAGTCCCAATGAACAGTTTTCAAAAGGTATATCTTATGCTGGGTAGATATAGCCACGTTAAGACTATAAATAGCCCGTTACATATTCGTCGGATCTCGGGATGTGTTGAGTTGAGCCAGATAGATTTTAGCCTTACTCGAAATTGTGTAGACGGTTCGGGTTTCGCCTGCATGTCGTCGAAATTTTGATACGATGAACCCGAAAAGGAAGATTGCATATATTCGGGCGAACGAAGGCTAGAATTTCACATTCGCTATAAAAAGCCCTCCAGCCGACTGCTCTATTGTAAATATTTCAGTGCATGGCAAGCACACTCGTATGCATCTACTAGCGCAGGGTTTAGTGTCCATAGCATCATCACAACAATATCGGTTCCAGCTATCGATGGCAGTAGGATGGAAGGAAGTGTTTTGAAACCCAAAATGCAACTGCTTGTCACAGCAATCTGCCATAATATTTATGTCCAAGTTGTACCAAAGGCTCGGAAATGTGTGAAATGGTAGACTAGGGTTAGTGAGATTTCGACTCGATAGTGAATTTCTTGGAAATAATGGGAAGGAGGCGTTGTTAAAAAAGGCTAGGAATGCATGACCAGATTTCATCAACTATCTTAGAAATTTGGATAAAAAGATTGTTGTTTTTGTTTGCAACACTTGTTCCAGACCCGGAACGGACAGGGAAGGTGCATTCAATCCAACATGAAATCTCTATCGCTTCCGTATGTTTACAAAGAATTGCACGATACGAAATCAACTGTCAGTACAAGAGTGAGGACACACAATTCACTTTGGAAGGTTGGTATCCACCATGTCCAAGAAAGCTACGATTTTAAATAATGCCTGTTGGCTTTAATTTAGGGATGTTACCCCATTCATCCGACAGCATTGATGTGTTTTGTCGGGTCATTTTAGAAGTATTTTGTGGTGCATCCTTGTTTTCCATTCCGTTCAGATTTTGTCGCATTTCTTTGTAAAAAAATAAAACAAAACTTGCAGTTCGTTGCAGTCATTTGCAATTTCCCTACGGGACGAAACCTTCTTGTAGTGATAAAATGGAATCTGTCGTGCATACTGTCGAATGACTCGCAGTCTATTTTGGATGCTGCAACAGATACTTTCGGTGTATTTGCGATGATTCTTTTAGATTCCGACGGCAGAGTGTACAGTGTTTCGGAGATGTGGATATTGCTGGTTAGCATGGAAGTTTCGTTATTTTATGTTTTCCCTTCCACTATCCAGTTCAGAATGGACTACGAATGTAGAAATATTAAATATTTCAAAGTTTTGTTCATGTATTGTTTACAGTTATTGAACAAGTGTTTATTGAGTATATTAGGGTTCATAACTAGGTGGAAAACTTTCAAATGCTTTATATCGTTCATATTATTAAAATGAGTTTTATTTATTGTGTAAATGTATTGTATTTGTAACTTTGAATCCATGTAATATTATTTTTTAATCCAATCCACTTCATAATTCCTAGATTTCGAAAAGGATATCTATTTTGGTGTTAGTATTCGCAAATTTTTTATTCTACATGTTTGCAGCTTAATCTGTGTCATTACTCCTTAATCGATTGTCCCTTCAGCGGTCAATTAGTGTAAATTGTTTCTATTTTCGACGATATGTGGGGCAAAACTAAACTGCAGAACCCGATCAACTAATTACACCACAATTACATACCGCATTATCAACCCGGAACGCTTGTCGACGGTTTTGCCTACCCAGCACACGGTAAGAGTTCCGTGAAAATGAAATGTTGTAATTACGATTAAACAAACTTTGTTTTGTATTGCAAGCGTAACATTCAGGTCATGGAGACATGTTTTTGTCCATCATACTTTTGTGCCGTTTTTTTTTTCTATTGCCATCAGCCTGTGCCAATGGTCGTTTATCTATCATTTGTGCTTTATTAGTTTATTCCGCTTCGTCGTCCACCGGCACTCAGCCAGGTCGTTTACTCTAATCATATGGACGCACATTAAATGTGCATTGCAAATCATATCATCGCCGTGCAAGCTCCTGTCAACATGGCGGATAAGAATTGTTGTTGACCTTATCACGATGGCAACGATGACCTCGCGTTTTGGTTGGATATTAATCTGTGATTCGCAGTGCTCTGGCAACTGATGCTGCTGTAGAGTTGTTTTTTGGAATGCGCGATTTTGATTAAATCGTGTTATGAAATATTAAACCATCATCATAAAACAACAGTCACCATTTGTCAAACTAGCGAACAGCGAAGTGCAGTGCAGTGCTCGATGCTAATGTGTATGGTGCTGTCAGCGTGCCAAACTTATTTGGAGCTTTCGTAGTTCGTGTTGCAATGAATCCACTTAGTGCGTGGTGAGGGGAGCGACTAGGCAATGGATAACGGAAGGGAGAAGGAATGGAAAAATGCAAACATGCGGGAACGAGGTGTAGAAAGTAGTGAAATTAGATTCAACCAAATGGGTAGAGAAATGCAACACGGACAATTGGATTGGCCCATAGTGTGACAACTTTTTGTGCACCAAATAATCGGTTTGCGTGCAGAACAGCGCCAGACCGTAGCATGAAACGTTAGCAATAAGTTATATTGTTGCTGATGACCCGGTAACGCCCCAGCGGAAGCCTGCGTGTGCTGTACAATGCTTTGAAACATGTTTGAAAATAGGATGCAAAAAGTTATGGTACTGTGGTGAGGGTGGGATTGTTACAAAGTGCTATTAGAGTTGGCAATCCATCAGTTATCGATTGTGCCAGGGAAGTTTGGTTGTTGCACCTTTTATTGAACAATGTCCTTTTCATCGAATAGTTTAACAGTGTTTTGCACCATTAAACACAGTCGTTCATTCGAAAACTACAAAACAAACGATTAACCATTGAAACCAATAAAAGTATGTTTGTTCTTTTTCTGTATATTTAGAAAATAAATAATATGTTTTTACCGAATCATGTGGCGTTGTTGCAATGTTTCTTAGAGTTTTCTGAGAACTTCATGGTTTGCGGCCATCATGTAATTTATCAAACGCTTAAAACTAAATGTAGCACATGCCTTAGACTACACATCAACAAAATATGTTCGTTTGATTTAAAATGTTTGCCAAACTTGGGTGTTTCCTTGTAGAATGTTGACGTCGTTCTTGTCTTGAAGCAGTCTGTAATATTCAAAACTGTTTTCTTGGTTCCAGCTTCGACATTAGAAGGGATTTCTCGCATTCCCGTTATAAAGAAAGGGTAAAGTTTACTGTACAAAACACCTTACCCTTTAATAAACGATGTATTGAAATTCGCACTGTGCCGTTGGTAACGTCAGGCTGTTCGAATAAAACAGACACAAATTCAAAGGGCCTGTACCGTGTGCTATTGCTTTACGATCGAAACAAATTAAAAATTCAAATTTCAATAAAAACTTTGCGACGGTTTCGAATTTCCACCAAGAGTTACTGTGACGTAGCAATTTGGAATAAAAGTATGGGTGTGCAATGGGACACCGGGAATCGCCGGATCGGATGGATGAATGAAGGGGCTGAGAAAATTATGTATCCAACAAAACCGTTCCCGAACCAATTTTCTGACCATTAAACTGACGAACCAACCAGGAGTTGCCACGAGGATATGGTTCGGCCATTAATCGGTATTTTGGTCGGTTGGCCATCTTCATCGGAAGCCATCAAATTGCATGGGTTGGTGTGTTGTAAATGCTAACTAACACGTAATATTGTGCGTTTAAATTAGTGCAAACACCGTTGTTCTGCCGAAAACAGCGAGCCATGTAGGTTGGTCAAAGTTTAATCAATTTTCTTATCGACAGGTACTTAGCAGTACGCCAGCGTTAGTGTGTGTGTGCGTGTGTATGTGTCTGTGCCAGAATACTTTGCTCTGGATGGGCGCAAAAGTGAATTCGATTTGGGAAGGGTTCAGCTGGCGATAGATTCGGGCCGCTGGAAAGCTGTACCGTTCAACGAAATGGCTTATGATAATCATCCACCATTAGCTTTAATTAGTTGACAAACAGTTAAAGTTAATTCTGCTGTTTATGGTACATCATGAACGGGCCGGCGGAGGCTGTTACCAGGTACCGGAATCAGTATGAAAAGTCGTAGCGATTGAAGTAATCCTCTTTTTTTTCGCACACTTGCCCATGAAAAACTGGCGTCACCTCCTGTTGAATGTCCTACCCGATTGAATGTATCGTTGCAAAGGCCAATAACGGGATTGGGGAAAGCAGAATAAAAGCGCTAGCACTTGAAGCATAATATTTTATTCTTATACGCAAACCAATGGACTTAAAATCATCTTACGTTCCTGGAACACGATGTTAGACTTCAACCGGCAGGGTGAACACTTTCACTTTTATACACCCGCGAGCATTCATCCCTTATCGCAAGATGCGGCATAAAGAGAAAATTGATGATAATCTACTTTCACAGTGAAGGGTAGATTTTAAGGATCGTGCGCGCGGGTTGATATTCTTCGTGTCATGGTCGCGCTTAACGTTTGCTCCCGTTGGAAAATCGAAGTGCCGGTGCACCCGTAACGTGGTGGCAGGTTTGTATGACGCCAAAGGGTCGAACATTGCTGAATTTGCCAACAGTTTCTCGTGAATGTTCGCCTCCCGTGAAGACGGCATTGGCTTTACTCCCTGTTATCATCCGGGATAAGTGGAATTGGTTGGTGTAAGTTTTAAGTGGCTCGTTTGCGAACGAAATTTTCCTACAGCCGCAGAAAAGGTGCGTGTATATGTGTGCGTGCGCGCTAGGGAGGGGGAAAGTGAGTGCGATGCACTCGTAAAGGAGATTTCATTAAGGGATAAGCGCTAGTGAGTTGCTGGATGACGGTTGATGGTGGTGGATGGTGGAATGTGGTCGCCGAGTAATCCCAAAGTAACACTTACGCATACAGTTTTCTGTGTGCCGTCTGTTGTTGGAGGCTGGGTCATGGGGTATTGTTATGTGTTGGAGAATTGATATCGATAGTCATTGCAATTAATTTACTCCCCTGTAGCTTATGTTGATGCAAGGTGTTTGTGTGCTGGTAGATTGTAATTTGAGCACTTTTTCTTAGCTCTTGCTCTTTCGGGGTGGTTAGTTATCTTTTTGACCAGTCGGAAAAGCACTTTGTTAGGGGTTAAGAAAACAGCAGTAAAAATAATCCTTTATCCGCAGGAAGGTGGCGGCGATGATTGAAATAAAATCGTAAGGGTCTTACACAGGAAGATTACAAGAAATAGATGCTCGTAATTTGTAGTATCGATATCAGATTGAAATTTGCATGCTAGTTGATAAAACTAAAATCGATTAGATCGAGTGATTTCAATAGTTTTACATTGGCAAAACAAAAATTATAAGGCAGTATAACTGTGTTCAAAGCTTTTCAAATAATACGATGATTATTTGCCATATGCTCCTAGAGGATCAAAAAATTACAAAAAGAAGACAAGAGATGACAATTTCTAGATTTAAATTAATATTCTTATGTATTTATATTGCCATGCCAAGTTTTCTGAATTGCTATGGATCCATCGTGTGATACGGTTTAGAAGACTAGCTTGTTCTAGCTCATGCGTCCCATTCATTACTACAAGTGATGAACATACCATTCTAACCGCAAACCAAGTACAGTATGCTCAGGTGAACAACATACTTGTCGAGCAGCATTCCGTACAAGCAAAACACCAGTGTTGAACTGTCAACAGGTGCAGCTGTCAGTTTTACAGTCACACCTGTCTAACCGGTACGACGGGACGGAAAGTGTCATCGATTTAGGTGGTGTATTTAATTTCCTTTTCACGTGTATCTGTCATGCAACTGGGTGTGATATCAGGGTGTAATGTGTGTGTGTGCGGTTTTTGCCACATGGACAAAGGTCCAAGTAGTTTCACAAAGTTGGCATAGCTCCACCCCACATTATGTTCCACAGCAGCATAGGTTTATTTAAGATTTGAATGAATGCAATGATGACGATACCCTTGCGGTTTCGTTCGAGGAGAGACATATCGCATGATTAGCTAAACGAATCATAATTCACCAAAGAGAAGTTGGCAAACATGTTTGCAATTGTATAATGAATATGTTAACAGATGTAAAACCTGATGAAAGAACTGTTGATCAAAATACTATACAATATTTGAGATATCGTACAGCAGTTTGCATTGTTGTTTGTGTCACAACCGTTCATGCTTAAATGAACCTGTTTGAGTTTTTTTTTACACATACTCTAACATAGTGATTGCTCAGTACTCTGTGATGTACACTATCAGGATCAGGATGGTTATGTGTGTGTGGGAATGTTTCCCATTTTTTGTGGCAGAGATAACTGTGCTATCCAGAACGACGTACTACCATCAGAAACGGTAACGTTTGACCTGGGTCAGGCAGAAAAAATATGCAAATTTCTATGTGACGGTAAACGTGTAGCTTGACTAGATGGGCGAATAGACAGCATCACATAGCGAACCACATCACATCGATTTGCGCAGAAGACTGTCCGTTGCTGCATCGTACCTCATCCGCCCAAAAACGACCACTATGGTTACGAATGGTGACGATTTTCGTTGGAATAGTTATTTTCAGCTGAGCCATGCACTGTTGCAAACACATTTGCTCGGATGAACTTTATTTCGAAGAAGTGAGCAGCTTCTTGCAAGAACCGTGTAAAAGATGCCGGTGGATGCATAATTTTATTGTGGATTTCGTGGCATACCATTTCGGTTGGATGAAGGTGTTTTCCACCGACTGGTGCTGAAGGTTGATAATAAGGTGCCGTTACGACTGAACGCTCGAGCTGCTCATAATGGTGACGATGATGATGAAATAACAAGAAATGGTTCCTTTTTGAATGTTGCGTTGACATTTTGCTTGCTTAAAGCTCGTTTTGCTAAAGATTTGGTTAAAGTTTACATCAACGAACGTCCTAATGAATGCATTAAAGTGTATTTCTTCATGTGTAAGCAGTGCAGTAGTGCAACTAATATTGAAGAAAATTAGTGAAATTCTTTCGTAAAACTATAAACACTGCATGTATATTGTGGCAGCATGGCAGAGAAATCAAAGAACAGATTAACAGTGGGAAAGTTTCTCTTTAACCGTATCGTCACGACATCGTCGGACGTGAATGCCAGCAAAACACTCGTCACGATGACAACCCGTTCCGTGTGGTTTTTGGGCATTCGCTTAAGCTCGTTACGGTGCTCGTGTATGTAAGCGGATTCTGGCACTTCGTGTGATGTCACATCAGCATATTCCTTGGGGAAAGTTTCATACAACAGTCGAGAGCAGCAGATTAAAAAGTAAGTGCGCGGAACACCGACACCGGCAATAGTTGAAGGCAACCAGACGTATGGTTAAACTTTGTGATGTGAAATTAAATATGAAATTAGTTGTGCCAGAGCAACATACCAGTAAGCGAATGGTAAGCATCTTGATCGTGGTGCTTGAGCTTTCCGTCTTGCCGTTTCACTTTTCGTTGACATTCGGGTATGGGGTCGACTGGTGCTGATGACATATGGTGACATCTGTTGGTGGTATTTCTTTCCGATTCTGTAATTATATGGGTTGGTTCGTTGAGGATGATGTGTTTTTTTTTTTGTTTAAACAGACGATAGGATGCTGTGTTCAGTATACTAAAGGAAGCAAAAGCTACTCTTGGGCTCGGAAGTTTGTTGAAATCTGCACATTAGTTTGGCCCAGTTACAAACATAGTTCATTCGTCTTACTTGGAATTATGGAAACAGAATAATTGGATGTAGAAATTGTTTAAACTTTGCACGATTTTTTATATTCATTAAAAAGGCGTAACATACAATGACATCAAAAGCAACACACCTCGAACAATGGTTAATTAGAGTAGCTTGTGAGGCGCTGACCGTTACAGCTATCTAACGATTGGCTCAGATTATGGGTCAGCTGGTCATCACGGACACGCTGGGAGTAGTAGTGATGGATGTGCAATTGTGCACCAAATGTGTTTTGCTTCGCAAGGGATACTATCCACATGGCAAACAGCACTTCGGTGCTAACGAGATGCATTGATTTATTATGCACAGTAGTTCATTATTAATGAAAAGCCGCACGTAAATTGGCAAAATTTCATGATTAATATTTGAACTACTTTGAGACGCCAACGAGGTTACAGTTGCACCATTTTGACTTTGAATAGACAAATTCTAGGAGAATTGTTGAGCTGTACGGAAAGCTGGAAGCTAGGTAGCTTCGTTGGCTATGATATGTTATGTATGTCCGTCTTACCGCCGTGGATACGATGCAATGAAGTTGTACTACTTGCAAACCATGAATATGGGTTGGAGTTATTGATTTCTAGAACTAGTAAAGAAATCTTGCATCGTTCAGCACATGGTTAGTAACTTTGAAGCTAACAAATTGGGTTGAATAATCAAATATCATTTAAACCTCTGAAAGATATCGTCACAAGCTTAAACAATCAACAAACGAACCAATTCCTTATATACCTGGTTGCATACGCCAAACAATACAAAAGAAATATTTAATATTTTCTGATTGAGTGTAAAAAGCAATATAAAATCGATTTCACGACTCGCATGTTTTGCACTGTTTGCTATGCAAAACGATGCAACGTACGGTACAAGATGAATTTGGCAAAGCTACCCGTTATTGAGTACAATTTGATGTACGGGTGTAATGCACAAACAAAATCTCAAAAATACCCCGCTGAAGCAAGGAAGCTGAAGTAGGATCAAAATAAAATCCGTAACGAATAATGGACAGAATAGATGGAAGACATCAAATTAAAAACACAAATACTTAAAAATCAGGCAAGAAGTACGCCATGAAGTCCCATTTGGAAATCATCTTAGTCGAGAAAAATGCTACCAAACATCCAGTAACACTCAATAGTAAGTTTCTTTGGCACAAGTGAATCCCAACAAACAACAAGCTCTGTTGTTGCGCTGTACGACCGGGGCGCATTCATTTTGTCCTAGCCTCCCGGGTATTGTGAGTGAGGTTTGTGTGTGCTTCCTACTTTTCTAGTTGGATAGTTGCAAAGATTTCGATTTTTCTCTTTCTTATGTATATTTATTTTTTCTTATTTAGCTTGATCCCAGTCGTACTTCGCCAGCAAGGCAAATCAAAGAAGCTTTAGGTAGTTGAACGATTTTTTCCCTCCACTATACACCCACCGCATCCACTCGTTTGTTCGCGTAGTGTTCGCCGATGCGGGTTCGGCTACACGCTTTTGTCCGTTTTACATTGTTACAATAATAAATCTCGCTCACTGAGAAGAAGCAGATGGATTGCAGCGCTCACTGCGAACAACAATTTGAAGCAATAAAATTGAAGAACCCGGATCCATCACTGCTTGAGCAGCTTGTCGAACGAGATTTGACCAGCGTTTTGTTGTTGTTTCTATTGAGAAGCTGTCCGGGAGGGATTGAAATTGTGCAGGGTGCTCTGAAATTGATGGTCGTAGTTAGGAGGTTGAATAGTGCAGAGATGTATTATCAGAATGAGATTGACTGGGGGCAGGATTTGCTGACCTTCGGTATGAGAACTGTCTGAAATATCCTATGAAAAGGTGTGTCCTTGCTTAGGCGTGGATTGCAAATTCTCTATGCACAGAAGTCGTTTTGTCCAGGTTAAAAAATGATACATAAGGAATGTAGAAACATGTTGTTAATCAAAATTAATTCTTCGGAAATGGGAGGGACGTTTGAGCATTTTGAAAATGAACGCAACATTTAAAATCATCCAGTCCTCCACAGTTGTAGTCGAACTTTTCAACTTCGGTATTTTAGCATATAGCTGCTTTATGCAATTTAATTCAAATATGTGTTATTTTATTTTCATTGCAGGTAAGAGTACGCAAACTCCAGACATGGACATGAATTTAGAAACAGAAATCCGACATCTCTGCAGCCAGGTATTTATTCCCTCGAAACATGAATCTTTCTGTGTCTTTTTTTCTATTCTAACAATTTGTCCGATATTTCTTTATCACTCTCACTGCCAACTGTATGGGAGGCATTACGAAGGCGTTTCAGAATGTACTCTCCGTATCCTTTCTACTGTCCACATGAAGAGGATTTTTGTAGTTGTTTTTTTTTTTATTCCACAATTCAACCCATCGTTCAGTGGGAGTATTGTCTAATTAAATATCTGCACCACCAGCAACTACTCTGCCACATAACAACTAGTGCTAGCTTTTATTTGGAGTATGCTGCAAAGGTAGCAGCAGTCCTTAAGTAACGCTATATGGCTCATTTGAAGAAGCATTCTTTCGTTTGTTCTCGGAATTACTAGTGCCCCATTCATCTCATGGGAAAAGAATCCCTCCGTACAAGACCGGCCAACTTGAAACTTCATTCACTCTTGTGTGCTTTAGCATTGAAGCCTTTTTTTGTGTACGTGTTGGGTTTAGCTGGGTGGCTTCCCTTAACGTGGGCACCCCACTGCTTTGGCCATGCAGTTGCAATTTGCCTAAAGGCTAGCTAAAAAGCTCGCTTAATGTGTTAGTTTTACGACGAATTGCCTGAATGGGACATAAACACATGTTTATGAGCTTGAGCTCATCTTGTGTATATGCGGATTGTTGTGTGGATGCGCTTGAAGAAGATGGTAGTATTGCATTGCCTGAAATTTGTGTTGTTGTTCGTACGAATATTTGCTACCGTTCCGTTCGCTTTAGATTACATTAAATATGAATAAAATATACGGTATTTTGTTTGATTAATGTTGTTCTGTAATTTTCTGCAAAATATTTAATTTACGTAATCATAGTTCAACGAAAACGAAAAACCAAAATACTAAAATAAGTTAGTTTTTAGAAATAATCGTATAGGTCGTTAAATTAAGTATTAAATGTCTTCTTTCTTCGTCGCGATAAATCTGCTAAGTAAACTGCCAGTTTGAAAATGTCTCATCGGTAAACACCATACTTGGATTGTACACGCATGAAACACAAACAGCCAATGCCACACGCCAGTCCTATAATTAATCTAATAATTCCAATTACTAAATTTTGTACTTACTCATGCCTGGAACCACGCAACGGTGTCAGTTTTGGATGGGTGTTGGATTAAAAATATGCACAAACAACATTTAAAATTGGGTTGCTCATTCCTGCGACGTGCAGCAACACGCTCATTCCTATAAGTAGCATCAACATTCTTCCAAAAGAAGTGAAAAAAGCTTAAAATTTGGAGGATCGCTTGCAAATTTGTGCGATTGGCCTCGGCATTAACTCAACAAACATCAAAGCTAACGGCGCGGTGCTATGTTTTGAAGCATTCTCAAAACGCTGGCTGCTTAGCGCGATACCCTAGGCTGCGGGCACGCCCAAGCACGCGAGCCAAAGGGATGGTTCGTAGTTTGTTTAGACTTCATTAAATTTCAATCAGTTTATAATGGTTTTGGTTGCGCAACAAATTCGAGCACTTAAGATGTCTTGTAAACTGTTCCGTCTAGATTGGGTGTTGGTGGGTAGCGGGCGATGAAAGATTCGGTGGTCGTAAAATACCAAACCGAAGTGGCTCGGTGAACAGTGTTAAAATGGTGGCAGCGGAGGTTGGTAGTTGTGCCAAAAAGGCGAACGGCTTTAGATGTGCTCCACCACTTTTCATCTGCTAACCAGGCATCGTACTAAACGATGGCTTAACATTGATCGAATCCCCGCACCGGAAAGCAGTATTACGAAAGCCCTAGTATGTGTATGTTTGTGTGTCTTACTGAAAAAAAGCGTGCTTTTCTCTCTAATCCCTAAATGTGATGCCTTGCATCAAGTGTCGCAAGACTGATACGGTTTGCGCCCTAGCTGCGAGTGCGTGAGACCTGTGGATGGAACGGAAAAAAATTTGAAAGCACGATTTCAAAATCAATGAAACAGTAATTACGCTTTAAAGAATGCGCCCAACGAAAATGTCATGCCAGTTTCGCCCGATAATATGGATGGGGGCGCCTGGTACCTTTCACCCTTAGCGTCTCTCGCTATATGACGTTTTGACATTTTATCTCACCGCATCGGTAAAGTTTGCTGTGAAGGGGAAGTAAAATGAAAAGAAAACACCGCGTAACTGGTGTAACCTCACATAATTTCGATCACAAAAATGCTCATTATCTTATCCCAAAAACGACCGCTTGGCTTTTGGGGAGTTTGGGCGGCGTGCGTGCTTGTGTGTATGTAGATGTGAGGTGTGTGGGCGTTGCTCGAAACCTATGTAGATCATTTAAAAACCATCAAAAAAGTCGAAGTACATCCATTTGGTGCTACCGGTAGAGGTTACCGTGCTTATGCGTTGATGTACACGGAGCAGGTTTGAATAAAATCATCCCCGTCGACCATCCCATTCCGTCGATATGATGGGGCGTGAGGACGAGCTGACTAGCTCGTGATGGATTTTTGTGTTCTTCGGAGCGAATTCGGCAGTCTGCAGCGAAGAAAACCGGTGTCGGTGTACCACGGATGAAAGGATACGGCGCGTGCTTATGGGTTTGACATGCTTTCGCCAACGGTTACCGCTGGGCGGAAGATGGGTAGAATTATGACTTAAATAACTCCCCATAATGAAGGATAATAATGTTCGTTTAATGTTGTGACGTTAGGTGGCGAACAAACGTCGCTCATTTCATAAATGGATTGTTGGCGTTAGTAAAAGTGGCAGTGCCCCGCTTCTTGCGCATCAACCAGAAGGACAAGGGGCACGAGAGGGTTGCTTAGGGTTTGTGCGCGGATAGCACAAAGTTCTGTGGCTGGGCTCGTGTTTTGAAGACGAGGGTGGGTGGATTTAGGATAAAGGTTTTGATTTCAAGCCTGCTGTCGTTGTTGGTGCTATTTCTTTCTTCTATCTAACCACGTGGGCAAAAATTAGAAGTACCGAAATTTGGTGGAAATCTTGGTGCTGGCGCAAGATGGTAAAAACCGTAAGCAAAATATCGAGGTACGGTAGGAGCGCGCTAGTGATAGGTGAAGTAATTCCCTTTTTTCTTATCTGTTTTCTCGGTGGTTTCGGTTTGCTTGTGGCAACATGATTGACGGTGTCTGTTTTCTTTAGCACCGTACACATTACTTGGAGGTGGTAGCAGAAGCGCCAGCAGGCGACTAGCGGAAAGGTTTCACGGAGCGAGAGCTGTTGGTGTGGTCGGTGCCTGTTGAATCACGTTCCGTCTCCAGTTGTTTTAATTCCACTCAAAGGGCCCATCAGCACCGTGTCATCTCGCTGCCAGTAGGCTGTCGATCGATTTTGTACGAATGTATGGGTAAGTGTTGTGAAAAGTTTGCGTGTGAAGGTGTGTCGTTATGACAGTTTGTCTTATTCTTTTATGCCTTTTGTACTGTTCCCTTGTTTTGAGGGGTTATTTTGCCTTCAGCTAATAAACTCTTTGGAAGGAGCGTTAGAGCTAGGAGCACGGGACAATTATTCGCTTACGTGCGAGAAAGCATGAAGATATTCGGTTCCAAGATGTGTTTCATTGTTGAATAATTAGCCCAACATTGGCTTTATGTCTGATAGAGAAAATTCTCGTATTTTACTGCGTTAAATCATACCAATTAATCGATCGAAGCGCACGTGACAATGAGAAATGATTTTCTTTTTTTTTGTACGTGTATGCCGTTCATTCCGTGACACACCCGAAGTGTTTTGTTTGTGCTATGTTTGTTTTGCTTTCATTTCACCCGTCCTGAGTCATTTATGCTAGTATTTAGGGCAATTTATTTGTGCCAGCAGCAGCACAAACAGGAGGCTGCATTGTCCCGGTCGCGTTCACTGCAGTATTGTTTCGCACGTGCATGGCAGCACCGGAGTGGTGCTGTACGTTTCGCGACACGAACTGAACCGGAAATTTTACCCCGGGTGAAGGAGGAGAATTTTTATGCTTCCGGGTACGGTTGTGACAATTTAGTCAACGAGCGGCCTGACGGACTGTGCAGTGGATCGAATAAAATGTTTCCTACGTTGCACACGTGCAACTGCAGCTATGCCATCAGCTGTTCACAGTTCGAAATATACCGGCAGCTGTGCTTCGAGGGATTAAACATTAAATTTTACTTAGTTAATTAATGAAAAAGGTAATGGATTCTGATGAAATAATACTGCCAAAATGATGCTCTTGTTTGTCTATTGTATCGAATCTAGGGTAACACATGTTTGTATGATATTTTTTGTGTATCAAACTAAAGTTTAAATGGCGAATAACCTTTGAAACGCTGGAGGCAAACAAAATAAACTTTAGCCTTTCACACCACCTGTATGCTGGCTTGTCAAACTCAACACGGCCTTGGAGCTTTGGTCATGTGCAACACTACAAGGTGGTATTGGTGAACCAGTTTTGAATCGGAGAATATTTGCACCTACCGATTGTCCACAGCGACTGCCCTGCTTCGGAGCTTTTGCGACGAACGATGGTGACCCCTTTGCATGACGATGACTGTAGGCAATGATATCGATGACGTGTTGAAGCCCTTTCAATGTTTCACTCGCACAGAGCACAGAGAGCACACATCTCAACGGTGCATCTATGAGCATTCCTGATCGGGATGCTGTGCGCAGGTCCCAATCAGACGATGCTCTTCATCCCTGTCGTCTAGGTAACATTTTCCTGAGCTTTCACAGGAGAACTCGCTAGGGCGGTGGGACACAAAGGACGCACAGGAGAAGTGACCGTGCCGAAGCACTGACACAGTTTAACATGCTCTTCTAAAGGCGCGCACGTGTATGTGTGTGGTAAGCAGTTTTCGAGCTATTACTGTGCCATTTTGGACATTCTGGGAGAGAGTTTCCGTAGTGACTGAGGGATGCTGGTAGCGTGCCATTTGCTGGTGTGTACGAATATTTGCGTGGGAATAGATATCTCTGGTATTGTACTTGTACGTTTTTCTCGCACTGTTATACTCTGAGCGGTAACCGGAAAGGACGAATTCTGAGCGTGTTGACTAACAGGTCAAATACGAATCTCGTCCAGAGAGGACTGGTAGCTGAAAAAGCTCCTGTACCGCACACGACGGTGATGATGATGATGATGATTTCACTGTTTCTCGCTACTTGTACTTCCCGTTGTACACAGCCAGAGCGGCAGGTTCCGTGGAGTCTGCGCCAATGATGGCTCGACAGCTTCCCGACGACTTCGGCTGCTCGTATGCTCGGGCTTCAGTGGGAGATGCTGACACGAGCTGGTCAAATTTCTCGCAGCAAACGGTGGCCAGTTTTCGATTCGGTACGTAGCAGCGCGACACACGAGCGCAGCATCAACAGCAGCGGCCCACAAGGACGCGCACGGTACTTGGTTTGTTGTGTACGGTTGTTGTTTGGTGTGCGCCCTCTCCCATCTTACCAACCCTTCTCATTCACTTCTCTTGTGAGGTGGCGCTCGTTCGTGAGCTTGTATGTGCAGTTACTGTGTGTAAGTGTATCCGGATGCGTATGCGGTGTGCGTGTAGTGTATCGCACGGGGGTGTATCATCCCGGTTGGCGGCGATGGTCCTAGGATTCTTTCGCATTCAGAACGCGCTTCAGCATCAGTTGAACGGAAGCCCTTCAACCGAAAGGGTGCAAGCACAAACTACCCTTACTGCATATTGTTTTCAAAACGCAAAGTGTACTTCCAGTTTTTTTAGTTTTTCGTGTTTCATTTCGTTCTTTCTGTACAACGCCAAAAGTGTGCTTTATATCAGATAACTTGCGTGGTAGGAAATATGGAGGAGAATAAGTCAACGATTGAAAGTTGTTTGATTGAGATTTTTTAATATAATTACCACCATACAAGAATAAGAAAAAATAAGATTAGAAAAATAATTCAGCAAAACGGCAGTTGCTTGATAGCTACACGAACGATTTAATGCTTGGATCTTATTTAATATTTCGTAAGAAACGTTTAGAAGAAGGGATATATTTTAATGAAATATCCTTATTCAAATACATCCTGTTTCTCGGGTTCGTAATTTTTACGTCTTTTAAAAAATTGATGTGATTCTGTTGAACATATTTTCAATGCCATGATGTGGACAGTCTAAACGTGTTAGCTCCACCGCAGGAGTAATCGACGAGTAATGCCGCTACTAAGATTAGTCCATGCCATCGACGTGCGTCTGCTGCCCGTCTGTGTTGGTGCTTTTCCCAAAGCTACTGAATAGCACGCATATCTCTGTGTGCGTTTATGTTCGTGCGTGTGTATTTGTATATGATTTCTGTGGCGCCATCGTCTTCCGTTCGAAACGGTTCTGTCGCTCGCGTGTATGAAAACGTCGTCCCGCGTGCTTTCTCGAAGGAATGTCGGAAAGTGCGAATCGCGTCCAGACTCCAGTGATGTATTTGTGCACGTTTGTAGCCAAGTGGTGTAGTGATTTTTGCCATAGAATCTTTAACCGCAGGTGGTAAAAATTTGGTCGATAGTGCTATGCTATAAACCGGGCAATGGAGGTACAGGGTCGCTCAGGTTGACCCACGACATCGATCATAATTTTGCGCAACAATGTACGCGAATGGATTGCTCCGGAATATCTTGGTTGAAGGGGAGCAAACCAAAAACAAAAAAAAAGAATACTTCGCTACAAGAGGAGAGGACACATATATATACACAAACAGACACACATACCGTTCGCGTGATGCTGTGGATTGGAAAAAAGAGAGCGACCATGCACGAGAGACAGAAGTGCATGAGAGTTAATGGAATTGGAAATTTCCTTCCAACTGTTGTGAAAGAAGTGGATGTGTGTTTTTCGCGAATTGTTGTTTCGGCTGTTTTATTATTTTGGTACGCATCCACCGAACGAATTCACATCCCGTGCATCTTTGCCCAAGCGTACGCTTTTGCTGGCTGTGAAACTCAAGCGAAAAGTAAACTCAAACATCGCTGGTAGCGCTGCCAGGCATTCCCAAGGCAAAACGGTGGTGCTGAATGTGTGGTTTTGCGTGTGAGCACTAGAACATACTGTTGTGGATAACCCGTACGGTACAGGCACACTAAAAAAAACGAAATGGGAAAAGAAAGCGGAACGCTTGCTCTGTGTGGGTAAAAAGTTTTAGAAAAAAAAAAACAAAACCAAAAAACCACACCAACCAAGCCGAAGGTAGCAATGGTTTTGGATGGCCTGGTCTAAGAACAGCCTCATGGTGCGGTTTAGGGAAATTCGGCTCTCGAGTAAAAAGTATGAGCGCATGTATATATGTGTGTGTATGTGTGTGTGTTTGTGTGTATATGAGGGACACTCAAAATGGGCGATAGTAGAGTGTGGTGATTGTCGAAGAAAAACAAAACCTTGAAAGCACACAGTAAAGAACCGCTCACGAACTTACAAAACTCGTTTCTTTCCTGATGCTAGCAATTCTCCCGTGTAGTCGGCTGTACACGTAAAGCACACAGCCGTGAACAGCGGACACATTACATTTGCCTTATCAATTAAACTTTTCCATTACCTTCCGCACGGTACAATTGGTACTGTCGTGTGAGCTTTACGAGAGAGTTTTCCCTACGGATCTTTTTTTCCCCAACAACGAACTGTTTCCAATCACCTGCCCTTATGGTACGTTTTCTTCTGAAGCGCCAAATCACACTTTGCACGATGTCGTACAAACAAACAGTTGCACAAAACGGCGTTGCGTATAAAGTGCTTGTTAAGGATAATCGTGCAACTTTCGTCTCGCCACCATCGGAACGGCGTTGAATATTCAACGGGCAGGAAGATGGGGTCGTCATGTCGACGAACCGTGTATTGTGTGTGTGTGTTTGTGAATGTGTTATTGTGTGGCTGGTGAAAAATTTGTATTCCCCATCCCAAAAAAGGGGGACACGTCAACGATGGAAACCATCAGACGGTGCTGGCGACAATGATGGCGTGAACACGTTGTTTTCTTTCGTCGTTCGCTTGCAGAAAGCATAATTAGTGTAACCCGGGAGACGATGATTAATTTTTGCACTTTATCTTTGACGGAACGCATATGTGGGAAGTTTACAGAAAGTGCCGTTTTAATTGCTTCGTGAACGGTTTTATTTCCATAATTTGAGTGCCGCGTTTTCAACCTTTTGGCAAAGGATGTGATTAGAATGAGTGATATTAAAATGTTGCTAGGCATTTCGGTTTAGCGTAAACAGCCAAGGCCATCATTAGTACATAGGAATGTGTTTATGAAATGCTCCATCTCGTGAGCTTCTTTTTTTGGATACCACCTTGATGCTTGTACAGAATCTAACCTTTACTTGGTGCTTCGTGCATCCTGTGAACCTTTTTGTCGATCGCTGTGGACGTAGTGGATTAGTCAAAAGTAAAGAAAAGCACCACGAAAATATGACGTTTCTCTTCCAATGGTTGGTTTTGTGTTATTCATTTTTTTCTCACTTTTGCTACCTCTCATCACAAAACCTTGTGGCTCATCGCATATTCTTTGGTGGCCCCCAGGGTTCAACGCATACATCCAGGATTAAAGGAGGAGAGGGGAAAGGAAGGAGTGGGGCAAAGGTTACGAAACTGACCCCGGGGGTATAATATTCATATTTTTATTTTATTATTCAACCCTCGCCCAGTGTGAGAGGTTGTGCGTGTGTTTTTTTGCACTTAATGTGCGCTTTTTTGTGCTGTTGTAGAAAAAAAGGCACATTCTAGTTAGGCCAGAAGAGGAACAGATCTTTAAGCGAACACTAAGCAACCTGGCGTGTTCGCGTTTTTGTTTGTGTTTGTGAGTTTGTACTCGATACATCCTCTCGTTAGCGAATATGCTTTGTGGTCATTTTAGTTCTCGGTTATCTAAGGTTGAGCTCCTATCGGTACCATGAATGATACTCGAGATTTTCCCATTGCTGTTTTTTTGCGTATTCGTGTGTTTCCCATGACTCATGGCACTTTGCGGTACAAAACACACGCACTTAAGAAAAGTTGTGGTCTACAATTTGGCTTGCATGACACTCAAATGCGTGCCGGTGCTCTATCCTCATTCGATCCTGAATCAATACGTTTGGGGAGGTTTGTATTGTTGCCGCTTGCTATCTATACCACCAACAAAATTCGGGCTGCTGCAAAAGTACGGGATGCCGAAGATCGGTCGTGGTTTTTGTTTATTTTCTTTATCGGCAGTTTACGAATACGTTCAATTCTGTAGTGTTGCCATCCAGTATCTTCGTGATGATCCTTCAGGTGGGCGTTTTGATGGTTCAAAGCATGAACGGTGCTAAAGGAATGTGGTTTTTGGAGCTGGAAAAGGGTATCCTGTTTCAGAGAAAGGTATACTATCAAAGGATCAAACAGTACGTATCTTAGTAGTGCAGGGCTAGACGGATTTTTGTTGCGATTTTCTACTTTTGACGTGGGATAATTGTTTAATTCCACACGTGTATAGGAGGTCGGTACCAATGCAATTAATCCTTTTGCATTATCAGCTACCCACCAGTAAAGGATTATGTAAATGTTAATCAATGATGACACAGTTTTTACAACTCTTCAGTGTGAGTGGGAAGCATTGGTTGAAACATTAAGTGTTGGCCATTCGTCACGAATTAAAATAAATTATTTCATTCATGACCGTGGAACGGCTCGGTGGCTGAGGAGATAGCGACGCCGGTCTTAAAACGAGCAAGACCGAGGTTCGAATCCCATTCGGGCTGTTCCCCCGTACCCAGGGCTGGCTATCCTGTTGCGGGTACATTCAAGTCCCGAAAGCCAGAAATGGCAGCCCAAAACCTCTCGAGCTTGTGGAACCACAGAAGAAGAAGATATTTCGTGACCGTACTTCATTCAATCAGGAATGGATAATTTGCCAGGTATTGTCTTCGTTTTTGTTGTGAATAATACAAATCGTTACAATGACACATAAAAAAGGACTAACAACTTAAATTCCACTTAAAGATCCAAGCCGTGTTTTACCCTTGGAAACAAATTAATTGTTGAAGTT
>KI422983.1:20225-41281 GCA_000473375.1 Anopheles culicifacies | reverse complement strand
ATTTGATTCAAGCATTCCTTAACGGTCAACAGAAGAATAACGACTCTACATAAGGAAAGAAAAGCTTCTCATCATTTCGCTAGGACGATTGGACCCCAGCTCCGAAAAAAACGACCCTTATCAAACATGCCGGAACCAACGGAAGCGGAATACATTTGATAAAAATATTTTCCCATCAGTTGATAACCAGCGCATCCAGCTCCGCAAACGGCGTTCTTTGTCTCCGCAGCCCAAACGATAAGAGCGCTCGGAGAGATGCAGCCAAAAAAATCTTTCATTTCGTCACGAACCAATGCCCAGAAATGCAAGTACAACATAGTTTTTTTTTTGGTTTGATGCCATCCACCCATCATTTCCTTCCAGCAGCAGGTGACGCAGGGACAAAGGTTTTTTTCTTTGTTTTGTTCTTGCTCGTGGCCAAACAAATCCAACGGTATTCTAGCGATGCTGAACCGTAATAATTGTCCCCGGTTAGCAGCAAACGGCCAGCTTGCTATCAACCGGCAGCTTGATCGGATTGTTTTTTTGATCAATTTTATCGTTCCGATGCGTAACAAACGCGTTTGCAACTAAATTGGGCGCATAATTTGCTGCGCAACTGAATGCAACGAAATAATTAATGTCCCTCCAGAGTGGTTAGCGGCTGGAGAGTGTGTGTGTGTGTGTGTTTTTTTTTGTGTTTTCTTCTACCACCGGACAATGTTCCTTTGTTTGATTCGGTGCTCAAAAAACACACACATCAGTCATTGGGAGAATAAAAACCCACTTCTAAATCAACCTGCTTGATAATGTGAGCATAAAAGACATATGGCTCTGTTTGATCGCTTTTTTTGGTTGTTTTATTACGCCTGAAATTATACACATAATTATGTGACTTGTTTTGTGCCCTTATGCAGATGATGATGCTAAGTAGAAACGGAACGACAGATAAACACAAAAAAATACCTTCGTTTATTTCAAACGCCAAGCAAAAACAGACGAAACAGAATGAACAAATCGATTCTCCCCAAAACATGACTCGCTGTCAGCGATCGATTGCCACAATCCTTAAAGTCACATTCGTTTGGACGGATCAATCCGTAAGGTCATATTCTTTCGGCCCTTTCGGCACTCCTCCCCCCGCCCCCCTCCCTTTGCTTTTCGCGGGACATTCAACACTTGACGAAATACAATCGAAGACAGACTAATTGCGCGAGTGATTTGCGTTCTGCGCAGCGTGACTTGGGGAAAACACGTTTTGTTTGTTCGACTGTTAACAAGCGTGTTTGAGGCTACCGATCATACCGTAACCTTTGCCCCTTTCCGGGGAATAACACCCCGGAAGTGGAACAGATGTAATTGAACATATTTTATATTGAATTCTAATAGTCAACTTCAAAGAGCTCCAATATCCATAATTGTTGGAGATCTTGCAATCACATATTCACTCATTTCTTCAGTAACTCAGTTCACTCACAGCTAGAGACCTTAAATCACGTGGAATAGATTTTTAATTTTTCTCTTTACGATAACTTTGTCCTTGAGAGTCCCCTGCACAGGTAACAGGTAGTACATCATCATCTGAACATATCAGATAGCAGAGCGTTTATACTATTCTGCTTCACTTACAAGCTCTAAACACACGAAACCTAGCACTGTGAAGGCTCTCACCGCGCTCGTAAAAACCGTTGCAGACGAAGCGTCCACATCTCCGGAAGCGTCCCGTGGAATAAGTCGAGGGCTCGTCCAACACGGCACACACTGTTCCAATCGACGTCGAACTATCCAACCAGAGAACTAGACAACGGCCCCAACTCGAGAGCAGACTCTCCGGCTGCCTTCGATGACTTTACTATTTCCCCCATTTCGCATCGATAGGCCCTCACCTATCATTATCGGCTGTAAACATTGTTGTAGCTAATTATTGCTTTTCTCCACCGAGACATGCTTCTCCACCCGGTGCTGTGTTGCATGTCCTCCCCTGCCCCTCCATGTCCCTGTGTCCCTTCTCTCTTGTTGTGAGGAGTCTCCTCTTTGCAACTTGCCTAGGGATATGTCTTGGGGGGTATCCTTCAGCCCTGGAGGTACCATGGCCCAACGGTGCTAATTAAACGGAACCGTATCGGTCAGCTGTTTTGACCGGTTGTCCTTCGATTGCATAAAAAGCCGTCCCAAACGAGCCCCCAACAGTGTGGGTCACGGCATAGGTTCAACAGTTTTTCCCCAATTAGTTTGAGTGGGAAATTGAAGCAGAAGTTCCAAACAAAAAACCACACAAAACACGGCCCAGACAAGTGCATCGGATGCAGTTGCCTTTCTGCACTATTATAGGACGGATGGTTCATCATAAACACCAATTGTCTCTCCACATCCTTTTGGGCAAGCGAAAGTTTTATGCGCTACAAATAAGCTGACCTAGCACGAGAGGAGGACGTAATTATCCACATTAAAAGTGACCAGCCGGCGTGATAGCGACACTGGGCTTCCGTTGTCCGCCATCTTGTCTCGTGGGCACGTGCGCACGAAAGATCGAACGCAAATTGAACAACGCGCGCACGCTGCCGCTGATAAAACATCAACCGGAAGTTGTCATTGTACGACATGCACCCGTAACCTACCAGACTGCGCACTGCGCGTATCGATCGGTTTTAATATTGCCCTCCCTATACCCTTTACGATGCCGCCTGCGGAAATCGGAAACGAGCGTTTTGTTTTTTGGGTGCTACCATACCTTCAGACTTCCCCCCCCCGGTGCGAGAGCTGTTGTTTTAAGGCCGATCGTTTAGTGGAGCTCATTCAACTTTTCCCTACTTCAGGACCCTATTCACCCGCCCTGAGGGCGAACGTGCTGGACACTGGGGTGGGTTATGCATATCGGGCTTCGGGCTTGACTGATCGACGAAAATCCACATATGCTACAAACTGCGTCTGCTTACCAAACCTAACCGTAAAACGGTGTGCGAAAGCATATCATTAAACACAGACCTCCACTAGGTGGAAGTGGTCGGAGTGCGCGCGCGCGCGCTCACACACGCTTTCCAAATCTTAAACCGCTCGGAACATGATTCGACACTTCTTCATGCATTGCATCCAATGCAAAACCACCTTGGTTGGTGGTGGTCGAAAGAGGGAAAAAAAGAGAGAACTGAACTACAAAAAAAAATCTACATACCCACAGCATACACACACACCATAAAGTGCCGGGTGGGGTTTAACGGACGATCAGGTTCAAATCCGTTTAGCACCGATTATCGATCACTTAGCGGTAGTGGCGGTGGCGGCAACACAACATCACTTCACTTCTGTCCGCTTCCCCGCTTACACCGCTCTCCAAGACTCCAAGATTTCCGAGATTCCGATCGAATTAATTCCCACTTTTCGAGCAGCTTCGTTTTTTTTATTCCTTTCTGCTCGCACCATCAGCAAATGAGAAGCGCATCTATTTGAGCTAACGATTGGAAATTGATTTTTCAATTTACGAAAATTTATTGAACCAGTTTATACCGCGCTCCGGAAAAATCATGGGTGATCCGGTGCTCCGATGGTTTCCTTTCCATCTCCCATCACTTCCATTTCTTCTAAAACGCTCAAATAGCCTCTCAGACAAGGCCTTTGGCCTCGGCGGCGTACCAATTTCCCCCACCCCCTTTTACCGCACGGTGAGACGGGTGCGTCCGCAATATTTGTGTTTTGATTTTCCGTTGGGGCGCTTTTGTTTTCGCACCCCGGACCGGGGCCACATACACTCTCGTGTGGTGTTCTCGTGTGAAACAATTATTTATGAAAATGGACGGATGGGTTTTGATTAATGAGTAAATTGGGTGGGAAAAACGGCCCAAAAGAAAAAAAAAAGGGCATGTCCCGATGGCCGTGGCACCGTTGCGGGCTTCGGTTTTGTTTTGCTTGCACGGGTGAAAACTAATCAATCCTGTGCGGTCCATCGGGGTTGAAACGTTTGGATTTGATTCCTACCGAGAAGTTCACTCATTTTGGGTTGTAATTATTTCTTTACAGTAGTTCATTTTTTTGTTTTGCTGAATGCGGTTTGCCCCTTTGGCGCCTGTATTGGCGTGTATACATTCACACTTGGTTGTCTTTTCACAGTTTGATGAAGAAATTGTTGATTTCATATGAGCGGATTTGGTGAACAATCCGCAAAGCATGTTCGGCTATTAACAGCCAACACATCTACATCATTTCATCTTTTCAAAGGCTTCAAGGTTGCATATAGCATAGTCAGAGTAAAGACTTCGGAATGTAATCTACGGGTACCATCTTGTCTTGCTGGTTTACAAGTCTCCTGCGTTACAAGTGCTTACCAAAGGATAGAGTATCAGAGGATCTTACCATTGAAGTTGTCCAAAACTTCATCTGCCGGCCAGCACCTACAGTAACATAGATGTTGAGGTACGCTTTATGACGCTGGCCACCGAAAGGTCTTTCTACGGTTTGAAGAAACTTCTCCACTCAAAGTACCTATCGCTACGGTTAAAGCTAATATTATATATACTATACAGTCCCTGGATACCCTGGAGTCCCTGAATGAGCTAACGAAACTCTCTTAGTTGCGTTCGAGAGGATAATGCTTAGAAGGATTGTTGGCTCCGTAAGCCTGCAAAGATAATGGAGACATCACTATCATGCAACGAATTAAACTCGCTACGCTTCAGTGAGCTAGTCATGTCATGTGAATGGTACCGAACGATCCAGCTCGTAAAGTCATTTTAAGCCGTCCACAAGGACAAGTCTTAACAGAGTTGGAGTGATTGCGTTCCTGTGTCCGCCATGAAGACTGGGATATTAGATAGGCAGATACGATGTTGAGCAGTTTAGACGACTTCTACAACTTAGACTTGGAATGAGTCGAATGAGGAAGTAATTATCAAAGACATGGTCTATTAATTTATACATATTTTGTGTTGCAATCAAAATTATGTCCAAACTTCAAGATGTGAGCCAGAATGCAGAGTAAACTCCCAATAACTTAATGAAATAAATTGTAGGTTCAAACTCTAAGGACTACAATTCTGGAGACACTGTTCGGAGACTGGACGAATACAAACTTTCAATCCATTTTTGGGGTGACATATTTGTGATTTATTGCAACCGAACTATTTCCTTATCATATTTACATCTCTTTTCCCAAAAGAACCTCGGAAAAACAACCATTAGATCTCACGGCCGACACCTTCGCTGCGCAGCGTCGATAAGCCTCCAGTTACCCATTAAGATAATTCCCAAGCAATGCGACGTGTAACGAGCAACGTACGTCCACATTCTCCAAACAGTTCCGATGCGCTTGTTATGTAACCTGACGCCCAAACGGCACCAGCGTGTCATCTGTTGCTTTGGTCGCATCCTCGCATTCAGCTCTTCGTGCTTATCTTCTTGCGATGCTCTTCTTCGCTATCAGAACTTGCGCCTCCGAAAGCCCCGAAATACACAGTCCCGACTTAACTTCCCAGCTTGACGACAGTTACCCGATAAACCGGCTAACCAGTAATCCGAAACCGGTTGCGCTCTCAGAAACAACCGTAAAACACCGTTCACTGATATTCACTGGTGCGCTTAGGTCGAATTTTCTAACTTACCTCGAAGAAATTCGAGGCATTTTTCGGCCGGCGGTGGGTTCGTTCACCAGTTTTTGGCAAACTGTATCACATGCGACATGCGCATGCGCCTTTTCCAAGATTTGAGATACGGAGTGCGCAACAACAGGTACGCCGACACAAGTGGTCCGACAGAAAGTGTCACTTTACGGCGGCATCGGATTGATTTACCGACTGAGATGATTGTTGTGTCCTCCGCCCTTTCCCGTTGTTGTTGCTCCCAGGAGCTATCCATCACGCAACTGGATAGTGAAGCCGCAATAGTTTTGCGAATCGCGTCCTCCAAACATACCTCTGGGGTCTTGGTCGAAAACAAATTTTGCCAAAACATTTGCGCATACTTCAACCCGGAGCAAACGGTTAGACGACCCTTTTTTCGAAGACCTCCGGGCACGTTACGCACAGTCGTGGCTGTAAGCTAATATGCTGCGTGGAAACTTTCCTGGAGGATCCTGACAGCTTCATTGACTGGCGTCCCTGTGGGTCCACCGTACTATGGATCAGTGTTTTTTGATTGATGGAGACCTCCTAGGTTATGCGAAAAATTGGATGCAAAAAAACCAAACAAAATATGGAGCTGCAGAGCTGCTCCCGAGCACGTATAATGTGATCGATTTAATCAGCTTTTTGCAAACGGTGCAATTTGTGTGACCCCACGGCGAACAACCGGTGAGGGTGCGTTCGTTCGTGGAATCTCAAGGACCTCCCCGCAGACTAACGGACCGAAGCGAGCTGCTATCCGGCTATCCATTATGATATCATCGTTATTCGCCTGCCCTGTCAACTGGCTGTCAACTGGAACGAGGATGCAGCTCAAGATCGAGGACCTCCCGGCTCTTTACAGCACACCCGTGTCTCTCGTTTTCCACTCCTCTGTTTATGCCCGGGCTTGATTGCAAAAGCACGACACCAATCAATTAGTGTGTTGCATTTTCAACAGGTTCGATCCCATTTGCTACTGGAATGACGAATGCGTTCGAAAGCCCATGATCTCAATTTCTGCAATCGTTGCATAAAATATGATCGTTCGCCAACGTGTCGTTGGGTTTGGTTCGAACTACCATGTGGAGAACACGTTGCTTTTAGCTTGACTCACTCGCTTTGCTCACTCATGGATTCAAAAGATGGAGTCATTTCCTGCACGTTTGTTCAAATAAAAAGAGCGATGAGCTTTAGTTCCGGCAGTTCGATTGACCTCTTGATCGACAACCGAACAGTGAACTATGGAATTTGGTTACCCCTCTAACTCCATCAAAACGGGTATAAAACCATTCAAAGCAGCACCGAAACTAATGACATTCGGAGGAAGAAAAAAATCCGATAGATGGCTAACGATGATAGACACAGCTTCCAAGAGACCAACGCAACGCATCAGCAGGTGTCATCAGGGTTATCGTTAGTAATTCACCAAAATTAAACATTACTCCAATCCGCTCCATTCTGTCAATGGTCAACCGATGCTGCCAAGCACACCAGCTGTCTGGGAAGGCAACAAAAAACCAGAGGCCCTCCTATCTTTGATCCGTTTGCTTCCGTCCGTCGTAACCAATGACACGGCTGTTCAGTACCTACACGAGTGCGTACATTCATTGATAAAGCAAACCAATCTTCCAAAAATAAAAAAAGAACAATCATGGCGCAATGTGTAGCACGTCTTATCGCGGAGAAATTACAGCCAAATCGACTCCAAGCTCACCGAGCAGTGAATGGAGGAGTTCTTCTATTTGGTTTCCACCACGCCGGTTGCCGACAAACGTCCAACTGTCTGCAGTGCTCCTGCAGCAGGCTTTTAATGTTAACAATGACAGGACAAATCAACATCAAAACAGTCGTTAGCAGTCGATTAAAGGTCCCCTCCTAACTACTGGGTTTGGAGTAGGGAAAGAGGGCAATTTCGGAAGTCGACAAACGCGACAATACACGACGGATGAAGCCGTAATGTGAGCTGATAAGACCGAACGACATAAATGTACGAAATAATCAAATTGTAAGCGAACCATGTGATTCGTACCGACGAGCCCCGTGAACAGAGGAGAAAATCGTCATACTTGCTAACCCACTAGAAGATGTCAAGGTTCTAAGGGAGCTTGACCGGATTGATTTATATGCGCGCAAAAATCATTAATTCATTCCTCATTACGTCAGGGATCTCTCTTTACCGTTGAAATCTCTTCATTTGCGTCATCTTAGCGACCAGAAGTAATTCTTCGAGAGACACACAGTTCGTAGCGCTAAACGCATTAAGCCGGACACCCGAAAAGGCCGGGTTCCCGTTACATACAGCCCATCCCGGATGGGCGAGAAGGACCCGTCAAATTTCTTGGGTAATTCGAGTAAAACATAACAGAAAAAAGGATGTTTTATGAGGACAGTAAACAGCGTCCTCTGCCTCTGCACAGGTAAAACATCTCTTGTGGACATGGTCAAGCGATGGCAACGGTACCGGGGAACATCCTCAGGAGCAGGAGTTTATTTATTTACGGTTCAAATGCACTCGGGTCCTCCTTTCAGTTGGGCGTTATGCAAATAGGCATCCTTGCTGACAGTACCGTTGCAGAGCTGGTAGTCATTTCGTCGGGTAGAATTGTCTAACGGTACTTATGACGCTCTTTTTTTTCGGTCCAATATGAAATAATATAATTTAAACAATAAAACACAACACATTCAAAAGCTTCCATCAAACAAATTTGTCGTATTTTAAATCACCTTTAATTCAGCTTAAACTCCTCACCATTCAGCTGGAAGTCGGGTACAGATCAGACAGCAGGTTACGGTTTTATTGCACACATTATACGGTGTTCGGTCGATTCATTAATACATTATTCAAAACGCGTGTTCGCCCAACTTCCTGTCACAGTTTTCAGGACCATGTTGCGGGTCTCAGTTCCTGTCCCACTGCCGACTGTGTGTCGCTCAGGAGGATTGCCCGCTAAACCATTTTGCACATTTTTGCTTTCCTTTCATTTGCTGCTCTGCTTCGGCCCATGCAAAACGGGTTTTTTTTCGTTGCCGCTTTGGAATTTGGCACCGGTTAAAAACGGTCCGGCCGCAAAAATCTCCGTGGGGTAGCCTTTTGGGACCGGTTTTCAAATTTTCGGCCCACCCTTTCACCACGGAGCGACACTTCGTTCCACAACCGCCTTCTGGGGTGCATTCGGGCTGCGGGTGCGGCATGCGTTGTGACACAGTTTGTGGCCGTATGCGATGCGAGCGTAGGCCGCACTAGATGTCACACACGGCACACAGGGAGATCTGCCCCATGCGTCTGGTTTCGATCGAATAGACCGGATTGGTGGTCCGATGGACTCTCAGGGCGTTGATTGCAATGGTTTGGTTTGGCAAACATTTCGGTCTAGCCATGCAAAACCTGTTCCTTTTCGGTGGCCTTTCTGGTGGAATCCATTTGCCGGTCATTGGCAGCTTGCGGTCGCGAGCAGGTTCGGTCATCTAGGTAGCGCCCGCCATCAAATCTAGGAGTTCCTTGTGCTTTCGGTCGGTGCAAGTGACTCCCCCTGGCAGGCCCGGAAGATGAAAGCTGCATTAGATGGTTGGCCATTTTCGGAGCAGCGGAGGAATGAAAAAGTGTTCAAGGCAGGTTACAACAGGTGATATAGTGGTGTGAGGTCACACTGCAATATCATTTATTGGAATTTTGGAAGCGAATGTCATTCCTTTTACTCGATCTCTTCAAGAACTCTTGGAACTACCGAAAATCTTAGCATTTTTTCGATTTCCATAACATCACTGTCAATGTGTGTTTGAGGTTGGGCAATTTAACGCCTTGCCTTTTCACGCATTCCACCGACGAGCAAGTGCACACCGCCCAGAAAAAGGAACATATGGACGAACTGAGCGCATCGATAAGAGTGTCTTTGCTACGAAGAAACATATGTTACTGTGGAATGGTTGATGCACGAAAACCATTTTTATTATCCCCAGTTAGGTCTATTCTAGACCTTCGAGAACATTACCCCCCTCGGTTGCTGTTCCTCCCGGCACTCTAATCTACTTTTAATCTTCCCGAGGAGTGAAACCACATTTCCAAGCCACCACAGCAGCCAGTCACATGTTACGATACGATCGCGGATCGCGTACCCGACCGAAGTGAGGGGAGCGAAGGGGGAAGCAAGTAAAACTCATCCCTTAATGATGCTTTTTGAGCAGTCGTTCGATTCATTCATAACGCAACAGGGCAGGCAGGGGATCGAATCCATCCCGCGCGCACTGGTAGGTGTTGAGCAAGTGGCAGGCAGACACGGTGGTGGAATGCACAGGAAACGAATGCGTAGCACAAAGCGAACCATCCGAGGGCAACAGCATTGGGAAGCATTTCACGCACTCGACTTTTTTATCCCACGGAAATGATTCCCGATTCCCTTGCCGAGCCGAACGCATTTATTGTGATTGAAACATATTATGTTCGTGCTGGTGCTGGCGATCCATTTCGGCCCTGAACGAAGCAGCTAGGTTTCCGCTTACGGATCCCTTCAGGACCAGCAATGGTGACGCAGAAAGTCCCACCGTGGAGCAAAAGAAAGGAAAAGTATCCTCGTAGCAGGACGGTCACACACACGCACACAGGGGCGGATGAATAGCGCATGTAACAAGTGGTTAATGGTGTGGAAGATGAAAATCTCAACGAAACTGGGGCATTATATATTTCGATTCTTTCGTTTTTTTTTTCGTGTGTTTGTGGGTCTCTGTCCCGTCCTTTCTCACACTCACGCTTCGGTTTGGGCTGCAGCAGCATCTGGTGCAGTGAATAGCACACAGGAGATATAAATCTAAACGATCTGCAAAGGGAAGGTCTAGGTTGCGTAGGTCTTTGAACTTGTAAAGATGAAAGATCTTCCTTCTTTATTTCGGGAGGAGATGCGTGTTTATTGATTTTTCCCACAATTGTGATTTCATGAATATATTTTTATTGATTACACATTTACACAGCTGCTTAAAGTGCCACATTTTTAAGTTCATAAGTGCTCTCTCTCTCGCTCTCGATCGTACATTTCAATTATTACAATTACACACCGACAGACTCAATAAAGATAACGCACTTAATAAAAAAAACATCCTTCTGCAGAATCGAACTCCAAACCCCAGGGAAAGATGAAGAAACGCAAGGACTTAAAACTTGCAATTAAAGAGCTCCGTCGAGCGGAAGCAGTAGAGAAACTGGTTCACCTTCAGCTAACCGGACGGAAGCTAGCTCCTATCAGGTGAACTCACTATTACTGCACGATCGCAACACGCGCAGCTGCCTGGTGTCCCGAATCGCACCCCATTACCAGGGTTGCAAACAGCCCCCTAAGGCATCTGGGACACATCGGCCCAGTATCGAAAATGGATGCACGATGCACATTTGCGTGGCGTGGTCACGCGTGCAAAGATTATCTCGTACGGTTGAGAATTTAATTTTTATACTCGATCGTCCGGTCGCACCCTCGGAACGATACGATGGAGGGGTTGCCATGTTGCCACACTGCAACCACCGAGCGCGTGGTTGGCGAAGGTTTTAAGTTTTAATCCTATCATAATTGCGTTTCGCTCAAGCGTCCCATTTGTGCGCGTGTTGACCGGGGGAAGATGAGAAAGTTTGCGCACGAAATTGTAGCACGTTCGCGCACACGAATCGAAGTGCCGGTAAATTAACTCTACCCCCGTTGTAGCATATGCTGCCACAAGATGGCGCTCCACGCCGTGCGCCAAATTACAACCAACCTTTGCTTCGTAAGTGCGTGTACGTGTCGCTATCCGAAACCGGGACTGCAAGGAGCGCTGCACAGTAATTGTGGTTTGATAATAAAACGGGCTTCCGCTTCTTACGGTCGCCATCGTAAAGTTACGCAACGCCGAGCAAAAGACGTTGTCTAGGAGCAACTAGTCAGCACCTTGGATAAGCGTCTTCCTTGTGGCGTTAATTGTTCCTAGTAAAACGCATCATCACAACAACAAAAACCTAGCAACGAAATCAACCAACCCGCGGTGACCCCGAACAGGGCACATCGTGTTGTTGTTCCAGGGAATCGATGTTACACACGACGGCGATCGAGATAAGGTGATCGTTATGTGTACCAGCCGGTTCCCCAGTTGCACTGCGCTGTGACATCTCGTGCGATAAGCAGGGATGATCAATTAGCTCCAACCGGAGGTCGCTCTCGTTCCTTTCTCCAAAATGTCCCCATCGCGCTCGACCCGTGCGAGGACTTAATTACTCCCCAAAACATTGTCGCTGTTTACTCTGTTACTCACTGTTTAGGTTGGTTTTTTTTACGATCATCTGCATGTCGGCCTTCTTTTGTTTATGTCCTCTAGACATTTGCACTGTCACCATGTTTGAGGGTGAGTGGAGTGACCCAGCCGTTGTAGCAAGCACTCGGGGAAACATGTTGTACTTCCCTTCGATCGACAAGTGTCAGGTGTCGATCAGTGGCAGTGAAACAATGTATTCTTGCGGAACTTGAAGCCGTTTTGTGCAACGGTGAATATTAAATTTAAAATTAGTACTTCATCTCACACCCAGCTACGAACCTACCGTTGTAATGCGGACCCACCTAATAAGGTGCGAACTCATGCAATCACCTCTAATCGGATCATTTTAGAATTAGTCACAAATTTTCCCCACACGCAGGCAGGAAACCTTTGACGCCTCGACCGAACGGGGTGTACCGAAGGCAGCATAATTACAACCACGAACCCGGGGTGGAGCGGAACCCAATCGAATGCTTCTAGCGTGTCCAGCCCGATCCAGAAGCTGGTTGAGTGAAAAACAAAACGGCAAGAACAACACACACAAAAAAAAACATCTATCGCCTGAGCATGGTTAGACGAAAACATCTGGGGGCACAGAAGGAGGAACGACAACCCAAAAAAACACACATCTACAAGAACCTCCATCATCTAAACACCGTGGGGGTACTTGGATTTCTCCCGGAGCGATAATTATAGCCAACTGGAAGCGCCAAAGGCGCACGCGCACTTCATTTGCTACCAGAAGAACCATCATTAGGCAAGATGTCTGCCGAAATACAGAAGGAAGCGAAGGTAAAAAAACATCAACGGTATTAAGCCGCCAAAAAATAAAAAAGGGTTTGTTACTGGATTGCTCTTATCTTAAGCTAGTGGCTTTAAAATTGAACATCTTTTTAAAAATTAAATATTGGATAAATGAGTTATATGTGTTACTCCGCTAACGTAACTAACGCACCGCCACTATAACGACAGTCTCTCTAGCACGTGTTGGAGCGGCGAAACCGTGAAAATCGTTACGCCTCATCCTGGGCCTCATTATTTCGGTCGCCAGTCGGCTTTCAATCCCGAAAACACCTTCCTCATCAGCACCCAAAAGAAAAAAAACCGATCGAACAGTTAAACGTTACCCATCGACAAGACGCACCACATGACTTACGACGGGCTGCCGTGCCGGCGACCCACCAAGCCATTCCGGGAGCCAAATAATTTAATAATAGTTAATAAACTTACCTTCCCCTCAAGATGTGTGCCTGTCTCCGCCTCATGAACGCCAACTGTTGAATCTCGTGGAGATCACCCTGCCGTCGATGAGCCGATGTATCGACGGTGGACAAGAAAGCGTACGCACCGCTACTCGCTCGATGTTCTATTATTAATCATCGGGAGAATTATATAATCATTACAGCGGACAGCGTCGGGCAGCGGGTTCCGTTTCCGTTCGGTCCAGTTGGTCGGCTTCTGGTTGGCGAGAAAAGCCCGGTCATGGCCCGGTGACTAATGAAGAAGAACGCTCAAAAGTCACAGCTACGAAAAAATGTGGAAGATAGACACCAAGGAACATCTCAAGCATAGCGTCGTGGACACCATCCAAAGTGTGTACGCAACGTGCCGCGCACATGTGCTGCTGCTGCGGTACTGTTTGGTGATGCTATTGCCACCAACCCACGCACCTCGTCTGGCGTCGGAGATGGGGAGTCGATTAGCCTAAGCAAGAAGAAATTGGCACACCCGACTGGGGAGCGATTTCATTCTTGGTTTTGATCGCTTTTCGAAAGATTCATTCATGGAAAGCTAGCTTGGTATGTGTTAATTTGGCCCATTGATTGAAATTCTGTTGCAAGAACAATAGAAGGTAAATCTGCTGATGTGAATCGATCTTAAACTATATTGTTTTGGACTTGGGAGGTCGATATTCATACTTCAATTTAATGTTGTTGTATAGAATTAACTTAGAGGACGTTTTTTGGAGCTTTAGCGTCATCTTTCTCAATGATTCTTTAATTCATTAATCTTATCATCAGTTTCCAGTTTTGTTCAATCGTTTACAAGTAGTTGATTATAAGCAACCCTTAATACTAAGTGAGATATACTAGCTCCTGCCGAATATGCATGATCGCTTATGCAGCTCGCGAGCTACATGAGGCTCTTTTTAACTGGGAATGTAAATCCCAGTATAATAAACTCCTAGAAAATATTCTAAACTATTATTGCTGGAACTCCGTTATACATATTGAATCATATTGAAGCGTCTTTAGAATAGCTGTATATTTCTACATCTCGTTGAAATTCGTTTTGAGAGCAGAGGGAACTCGGGATCCTAGTGATGGTTCTCTTTTTCTAGGTCTCTACAACCCCAAGAGGTCTTGGTCTTGGTCTTGGGCTTCCATGACTTATAGCGACGATAGCGGCTACGGTCTCTGAACGGGCAGGACCGAGGAGGTTCGAATCCCATTCGCGACGTTTTCCCGTACGCGGACTATCCTACTGCGGGTACAATCATGTCACGGAAGCCAGAAATGGCAGGCCAAGACTTCCCGACGTTGTAGAGCCATTGAAGAAGACTTGAATATTTAGTCTGCGTACGGAGAAACAATCCGGATGGGTTTCGAACCACTGGCCCTGCCATTGATGATCTGCCACCGGAGTCTCAGTTTCCTAAGAGTTGGGATACACTCTAAGTTTGATAACATCAGAGCTAAGTGTCTTCGAAAAGTCATCTAGTAGTCTAGGTGTTTCAGTTGAAATTGTGTTCTTGAGAAGTGATGTTCAATTACAGTTGAGTAATTCAGAGTAAGACATTTTTGAATATAATTTCCATTAAATCCCTTTAGGAATTCCAACTTATGTGCACTCTTCTACTTTCTTCACTCCAAGAAGAAGATTATTCTTTCTCAGTTATTGCTCTCCGCATTTGTGGAAACTCATGCGAAAGTTGCTACTTCCAAATATTGTATTCCCAGCGTCTTATCATTAACAACCAATCCACAAGACAATGCAGTTCTAATGATGTGAAACCACACCGCCCCAGCACAGCTTATCTGCCCCCATAACAGTTAACCGACGGCCAGCGAAGCTATCCGTAAAGCTACCAAAACCTGCCCGTCCGGGTACCACTATCAATCTGCATAACTTGCCAATCTGCATTTGGTTCGCGATTGCAGTAAACATTTCGGCAATGTCGATGACAGTCGCCTAATGGCCGATAAGACGCCGGCCGGTTGCGCCCAGTGCCAAATTTCACATTCGCTTCACGCCAAAGCACCCAAAGCCACGCTAGGGAGCTGAAGGAGCTGAAGACGAGCATGGAGCGCTGTGTGAGCGATGACTGGAGGACACCGGTAACTTGCCTCCGACGCGTTTGGGGTTGTCTCTTCTGGGCGCACCCCGGGTTAGATTTTTCTGGCGCATAGTTTGATTTTGAAAGTAGTTTCGTACCCGAAGAAGTGCATTGACCTCGATAGCGCGACTTTTCGCCAACAGACGAACCCCACCGCGGTACCGAACGGGATCCGGATTAACTATTCTTTTCTTTTTTTTTTCGACGTCTATTTGTGTGCGAATTTTCGACATTTGCCATTTTTTGGTCCTACTACTTCTTCCCATACCGCTAGCTCCATTCCTAGCTGTTCAACCTTTTCTAGGTCCTCCACCTTACATTTTGATGCGAATTTTGGGGCTGGTTGTTTGCATTTTGCTTTCCTGTTTCGCGATGCCGCCTCAAGAGAGCTGGCAATCATTTCGCAAATTTCTTACCCTGCCCACCGAGAGAGTGCAAGGTTTGCTGGTTTGTGCTGTGTGTGTCGTTTTGGCAAATTTTAACGGCCCTGCCCGGTTTGATGAGGATGGGACGCAGATACCTTCCTCCGATTCCTTTATCTCGCCGTATCCCGCCTGCATTATCCCGGAAAAAGATGTGAGACCCGTACCGGAGCTATCGGTATCGCGGTATCTTATGGCCAAACGTCGCGTTTCGGCGGGGATACCGCTATGATTATAATTTATCGTTTTCGATTAGACCCTCGCCGATTACGGGTGGGTTTCGATTGGGGAGAGAGACTGCAGAGAGACTGCAAAAAGGATCCATCAGGTAGAAAGAACTCGGGTGTTTTACTGCATGCAAACACGGGCAATTCCGGGAAAGCGGGCGCGTTTTGCAAACCGCAAATTTAATCGATGATCTCGGGAGGTTTTGTCTGATGCTATTAGGGGGTGCACATCTTCTTAGGGAGTTTGTTTTATTCTAGAACCTTCATCGCAAAAAGTCTTCAAATATTATTAATCGAGCGATTCGTATAACTACAAGTGATATCTGGTGAGTTCCTTGATATTATATTCATTACTTCCCACAGCACCTGAAAAATCGCTGTCCGATGTCCAACAATATGAATGTAATAGACATCTTATTATGATTGATAACAGTCAAGGAAGACATGAAAATTAAAGAATATTACACCTTTCTCTGGGTTTTATCCCCTCAAACACAAAAAAAATTGGGATAAAGAATAAACTTCCAACATTTTGAAGAGAAAAACCGCAATGGCTTATTTATGTCACAGCTTTTGTTATCTAGCGCCATTCCTTCCTTCCTTATTTCCTCGTTAACGTATCCTGCTAATTGCAACTGACGACGGTGTGAAAACAAGTCAATGAACAAGAAAGAAAAACCGCATCACAACAAAGAAAAGCCTGATTTTCAGCGGGTCGTGTGCAGTTTTCAAAAGCAACCCATCAAAGTGTCTCCATTGCGAGTTCCTAACCCATATAGACGCACCTTTTTTCCTGTGGTTTTTTCTTTTATCTCGCCCCTTCCGGCTAATGATTAGCTCGAGAAAGAATTATCCTTTCTTACATCGCCTAAATACAATGTAGAACAGTGCCGCCTGGCTATTGTTACCTCCTCGATTAAGGATCGATCGGTTAACCGGGGCCAGAATTTCCGACTCCTTTCGCTGAACGGAAAATTAGATGACGGGGTTGAACACACATCATGCCCATGCGGATTGAAGGTAGAATTAAAGAAAAGGATCTAAAACGAGAGCACAACAATACTAGCCCCGTGTCGCCCGGTGTCGTAAGAGGAGAAGGTTTGACTTTTATTTCTGCACCTCTTGTTTTGTGAACCTCCTTCGGGTTGTTGGATTATTGGTTGATCGATATTGACGGGAATGATCGGTATCGGTGCGAATAGGCGACCGATATGTGGGGTATAGTGTTTCGGGCAAGGATAAAACCCCTTTTTCCCGACGAACGAACCGAGAAACGGGAACGGATTAGAAAAGGGGTTTTCAGGACCCGTGTCCTGGAGACGGGGACGCACACAAAGCACAACGCGCCATTGTGCTGATTTTCATAACATTTTTAATAATTTGACAATCAACGGTAACAATGTATCGAACGATAAAAGAGCAAAAGTAGTTCGATCGTGTACGAACGGCCTTTTGTTGTGCTTTATGATGGGTATGTCCGGACTCTACGGAGTATTTCCTTTTTGGCACGCGTACTGAATTGTTCATTTTGCTGGCGAATGATTTATGCGTGTGAATTTGCCGAGATACGCTAAGGAGATGAAGAATTAATTAGAATTTTATGATTTTAAAAAATTTAAAATCACAATCCAGGAAGTAACTGTTGGAGCTATTGAAGAACTCACTCTTATTTTCGGTTTCCTCTACATACATACGTCTTGCAGATCATCCATCTCGCTAAAGATCTTCTTAAAACTCCCCATTTCCAAGAGGGTACTCAACGCGGCGTACTCTCATTACAAAACAAACTCGCTGCCACGTCCTCGTCCACGGTCGAGTGAAGCCACCAACGAGCGCAAGAAACCCGACGATCGAATTTGCATAAATTTGCCTACGAGCTATTGACAAATCGAAAGACAAACACGTACACAAACACACACATGAACTGTGCTGAAGTTTTGCTATCGCCACCCAGTGCAGTGCGCCCAGTGCCGCAGTGGCGTGTTGTTAGTCCACTAGAGACCCAAATTCGATGTACAACCAGTAGGTGGAAGACAAGCGTTTGGGGCGAGATTTTAAAGAAACCACTCGTCCTCACGGGGGGAGAGTTCAGTTTCGGTTGTTTCGGATTGCGTGGGTTTGGGTGATCTAGGTGAACTCCCAAAAACCTGACTTAACCCCCAGGGCAGCAGCCTTCGTATATCAGCAGATGTTTCCTTTTTTTTCGATTAGTCTCGACCTTTCGCTACTGCTTGCTGCTGAACGTTTATTTCTACAAAGTAAATCATTTCCTGTCTAGAACTACTTTACTGGCGAAATGTTGAGAAGGATACGTACGCATTCCTCCCACGATGCTCGACGACTTCCTGCCAGTGCCCGTGCTTCATTGCAACCTGACCCAAAAATATGGTGCAGTCTCCCATTTCTCTTACTCTCACATCACGTGTACGGGCAATCGGAGATTAGTTCGCTTAATCTCGTTATTGTGCGGCCTGAGGGGCACGAGGTTTCGGGACAGCGCTCAGGTGGAACGAGTGTTGTGCAACAATGGCGAACCATTTTTGCCCGGAAGGTCTCCGGACGGCCAAGACTTTTTTTCCCACAGCCACCATTTGAAACGATTTTGCGAAGAGAAAATAAAAGTACAGATGAATCCATTTACGAAATCACCTAACGCACAAAACCTGATCTCGTTGGAAAGTGAAAATCGAAGTGCATTTTTGCATTGAAATGCAGAAGAATGCAACTGAAGAGAACAGTTGGTGAAATTCTAACAGGAAGCGATACTTTTAAACGGATTTGTTGGCTTAGGCAAACGAGATCTCTAAAGTCTTGTTGAAGACGCAATTTTAATCCTCTCAAATCAAACTGTCATACTTTTCGCATCAGCAGCATTAGTTTTGAAAACAAAACATCGAGAAAATTAATCACAATATTCACCAAAAATCTATCACATTATGCACAGATGCCACGAACACCGTCTTGTCATTAAACTTCCTTCACGCGTTCCTGCTCCACGAGCTACCTCGTATAAGCCCCCCAACGACACAAACGGGTTCACAGCCCAAATGTGCACCTGCCTCGTGATATGCAGCACTTGGACAGTTGGCCACAGAGACTGAAACTTCGAAAACAACACCAGCAGCCACGCTAGCGATCAGAAGAAAAAAACCAGTTCCAGCTCGCTCCATGCCTCGATCGCCAAATCACGATACCGCCGCTCATAAGCGTTTAATTAAAACATTCTACCATGGAGGCTCTGCGCAAAAAAACACGCTCCCCAGTTCTTCAACCAAGACAACCTGAACCACGAAAAAACGGCCGTTCAACACCCCATTCGATTGGATCTTTATTAATTCACTTAATGGAAGCATGCGTAACGAAGCGAACCAACGAGGTTTGGGGGAAGGTTAGTATCACCAGTAAGCCACTTTTACATTCTTTCTCCTGTGCACGCTTCGCCACCGGCTTCGACTTCTGCTTTCCAGAACTCTGTCCAACTTTCTTTCGCACATTGCATATTCCCCCAGAGCTATCGCTTTCGAATGGCAAGCGCTGGCGTTCCCATTCGCTGGCTTCGGGCAATTGAAATGCATTTCCCGTGAATTTCGACGCAATATTTCCTTGCCAACGCAGGGCCACCAGGATCAGGATGAGGATCGGTGCATCAGTGATGCGTTTAATCTTCGCCCACGGTCCCAACACATCCCTCGGTGTTTCTCCGATTTCCGATAATGTTTTTGCCACGGATGCGAGTACGTTTGAGGCGTTGCTAGATGTAGCCCGGAAACACCTTACCTTAGCGTAAAAAGAAATTGCTACCGCAGGTCATTCGTAAGGATGTTGGAATCGTGGGAAATGAAAGCGTGTTTAATGATGTTGAGGTTAGGAATAGGAAGCGACATTAACCTCCATGTTGTATGATCAAACAGATGCTCAAATGATGCTTGTAATTTATTGTTTCTGAGGTCTTGGAGATCATCTTCTTCTTCTTCTTCTTTGGCGTAAAGACCTATTCGGTCATTTCTGCCATTTCTGGCTTACGAGACTTATTTATACCACGTAGTTGGATAGTCAGTCCTCAGAGGTCTTGGACTTATAGTTTCTAATATCTTACAGCTCAAAACCTCTTCTCTCCTTTTTACAGAAGTAAAAAACAAAAAACAGAGTAATTCCTGTGAGTTGAAGGACTGAAGTTGATGTTATTTACGAGTGGTAACATAAAACATTCCTCAATACCCTCTAGTACCGCATCAGGTGGATCATGTTACACTGTATGCAAATCATGCAACCGATCGCAACGAACTGACGAATTGTGCCTGGACACCGATCGGTGAGCAAATCGCATCGCATCAAAGCCAATGCTGGTTGACCTGCGCATCGCATGTTTGCATGAAGTAGAACCAGAACCAAATCTGTGCTAAAATAATGTACACACCGGGAAACAAGCAAAAAAAAGCCTCCCCAATAAAATGCGATTGTCCGGGCGTGGACACGGCACGATCCAGATTCGATCGCCATGCTCTCGACGTGCTCCCGTTGCCTACTTCTTTCGGACCGGTTTTTTTTTGGTCCTTTTTTATTCCTAACATTCGGATCTTCTTTTTTGCTCTCTATTCTGTTGCTTCTTTTTTGGAACGCTGCTTGGTGTGGCTTGCCCGACCGCCAGGACGATGATGCAAAAATTCCGGCAGCAAAGTTTGAAGGGCCCCGAATAAGGAAAGAAAGACCACTCACCAGGCTGACACTGGTTTTTGTACAGGCTGCAGGTCTGAGCATACGGGGGGAAGCAGACACACACACACAAGAGGGAAAAAAAACGTGGGAAAATCAGTTTTTACACACCAGAACGATGCAGAACAATTGGAACGCACAGCCGAAGGGAACCCGTATGAGCAGCAGTAGCGCTGGCAGCGTACAACCGTGCGCAGGTAGATAGCGCACCCCGGGCAGAGAGAGGGACTTTGCCTTTCTTTGTGTACTTCGTACTGCCTGCCCTTTGCCAGGGACCAGGGCTTCTCAGACCGGGTTCGATTTCTGCACCACCGTAGCCCGTCCGTCTGAAGATCCTTGCGCGCAACATTCCATCTGATTATGTTATTACGGTTGTATTGAGCCTGTCCAGTGCATGTGCTCTGTGCGAGAGATATAAAATGATTGCAATATGACGAATATCTGATGCTGGATGAATGAACGATCATCTTCAGGATTATGATGCGGGCTGTCATCAAATGATGGTGTTCATGTCCTCCTT
>KI422983.1:0-12981 GCA_000473375.1 Anopheles culicifacies | reverse complement strand
CATCAAAAGATCGAAATTCACTCCTGCAACCGACAGCAGCTCCCAAAAAAAAAAAAAATGTTCCTTTCCCTTAGTTTCCTATCTTCGCATCGGAACGGAAGAAAAAAAAACAAAAGTTCGATTAGAATTGCCCGAGAAGGAGGGTGGGAGACCGCCATAAGAATGGGCGAAAAAATTGCCTCAAAAGCCCATTTAACTCGGGCTGACATTAAATTTTCATTTCTATGGCGAAATTTAATAACCCTTCCGCTGCGTTAGGGCATCCCTGCAACCTCTCCCCCACCCCCACCGGGTAGGTGAGTGGAATGAACCGGCCGATGGTGGTGGGCACACGTCAAAGCCAAGCGCCATCTTTCTTCGGATCCTTTTTGGAAGTGAAATTAAGAAAGAAGACGAAAAAAAAATGCAAATGAAAGCCTTTCAAGGGGTGGTGGTGGCGGTGTGGGCATTTAGTGTGCGCTAGCGAAAGCGAAAGAAAAAGTAAAGCAAGCAAGCAACAAAAAAAAACCTAAATTAATCTCCAAAAAATGTAATCAGTTTTCTTCCGCAAGTCCCCCTTCGTTGCTGATCCCTACCGCGCCTCTCAGTCGCGTCCTTGCATCTTCGTATCAGACAACGGACTACCCCTTTCCGTGCTCGTTCCCTTCTGCTCGCTAGTTGTTTAAACTTTTCCCCACACAAAAACCTCCAAAGAATTCGCCCTCATTCTTTTTCACCCCCCTCTGCGCCCCCTCCACTCCCGAAAAATAAGGATGCTCCCTGGCCAGCAACAACAATCTTGAAAGGAGCTGAGATGAAGAGAGGGAAAAAAACACCCACCTCGTGGAAAACCGGACTCATCATCAGCTTCGGCTGTGGATGGCGACGGCAGGGGAAAGGACCGGAACCGACCACAGTTGATCAACGACATAAATTCGACCAGCATGATGTTACTTCATGGGTGGGTCGGGCCAGGTGAAGGAAGGGATGCTAAGATGCAAACGATTGGTGGATGAAACGATGAAGAATGCAAATAAGAAAGCAAAAAAGAAATCGGGGGAAAAAAGGGAAAACCAACACTACGCGAACTGTTAACGAATTAAAAGCAACAACGCGAACTGACTAAAAAAAAATATAAAAAAAACACGCACATACCTTTTCCTGTGGTCCTTTTCCGTCCTCCTTGCTAAGAAACTTCCCCTCTTCTCCCCCTTCTCCCACCTCACATCCTTGGGAGGGCAAGAAAAAGGGGTGTTCGGTTCTATTGCTTGCTTCGATCAGCCCACAGAACTAGAAGTTGGTATTACTCCTTTTTTCGCCTCTCTCTCTTTCCATCCTAACCCTCTCGACTATAGCCGTCGGCGAAAAAAAAAATGAGTGGGGGGGATGGATGGCAGGAGAGAAAAAAATTAAAATCTTTTAAAAAAGACTCGCCCAGAAACTCACACTCTACCGAAGGAGAAACAAAAAGGGTTCTCTAGCAGCAACTCTACGGCGAAAGAGAAGGCAGATAGGGAAAAAAAGTGCTCGCGACGACGCAGAATTATGCGTAAATTTTTCACTTACGCACTCTACCGATCCCGAAACCCGCTCTCGCTCTCCTGCTCGCACCGAATGCAACATCCTTATTTTTTCTTGCAACCCCGTTGCAAAATCGATTATGGAAGGGGAAAATTAAAACTCTGCCCCAGAACCCGGTACCGGGGCGCGGGAAAGGACAGAGAAAAAAAGAACTTTCCACTCCTTCCACCACACATCGAGCAGGTATTGGGAAATGGTCGGAAAACTCACCTTCTTCGTTGCTAAGCGACGCATTGATCGCCTTCCGATCAACTGGGAGTGAATTTCGCTGTTAAATTTAAAGCTAGTTGCACATCAAAATTAAATGTTATATTGTATTTAAGGATTCTTTTTTGTGTGTAAACACTGCGATTTCTAGTTTTAGTATTTTCTTTCCATTTTTTCTCATCTTCATCAAACACCTCGATTTCGCTCTTTTCATAGACCACAGCCTCAGCGATGTTATTTCCCTCCGCAATGCACGAGCGAACGATTTTTGTTGTTTGGGTAACTCGCTCGTGTAGAAAGAGACAACAAACCCTCCCGACCGTGCGTGTGTGTGTCTTTTTTCTCTCTCACCGTTTGAAACACGTTTGCGAGATGGTGAGAGAAGAAGAAATGAGATACACTACCGCGTGTATGTACCAGCAAGCGAACGAAACGAGATAGCGCTCCCGCAAACCCGCATCCCCTGTGCTCTTTCTAACGCACTGCATGCATGCGGCCGCCAGGCGGAAACATCGCAACGGAACAACATCGCGGCCAAACCGAGCGGCCGAAACTGTGCGATACGCAGGCCTCTCGTGAGCATAACAATTTTTTCATTTTCATTTCGATGTAATCCAACGGTCGGACCGGTGTGCCCCGTGCGAGACGCTCTAGCGTTTGTGTTTCCAAATTTTATCGTGTGAGTAAGGTGACGTGATGATAAAAATATTGTGTTTGTATGATTGAATTTTTTTCTCACTTCACCGTCGTCGCCCGGTTAGTGATTTGAGATTATGCGTTTGCTGGTAAAGAAATAGCGAGTGAAAACACGATTCGCGGTGCGGTTTGCTAATATAGTGCGCCAATTTGCTGGTGGTAGCGATCTGTGTCTAAAAAAGGTGTGTAGCTTCTTTTTTTTGTTTCGTTTCGGGGGCATTTTTCCGCTTTTGTGTTCGCTAAACTCTGTACCGAGTTTTTGGAACTTGGCTCGGTCGTGCTTTGGTGGTGTGGTTGTGAGTTGTGAGCGGCGAGTTCACAAAGTGCGTGACAAGTTTTGTCTCATTTCGATTAAAAAGCAATATAACAAAAAACCACAATTGTATAAAAAACTAAAACAGAAAAACAAAAAATCGAACCAGCAGCAAACACACATGTTTTCGTCGAAAAGAACAGCACGGCAATAGCTTAATAGGGCAGGTAGAGAGGAATAATCGTTCCCGGAAAGAAGCTTCTTGCAGTGTTGTGCTGCGTGCAGTGAAACGATTTCTCGGGTATCTCGCTGTAAGTGTGCGTGCGTGTTGATCTGTGTGTGCAGAGTGTCATTTTTTCCTTCCGTGGGACACAAATTTGAAGCAAAGCAAAACAAAACCTGCCGGACCCATTTCCGAGAGGAGAAACAAGGTAAAAGGCGCACTCTGTGGCACTCTTCAAAATGATGTTCAATTCTTTCGGCACAAACCATCATCATCATCCACCTCGGTAACTGGGAATCTGCCTGCGTTTCGTACAAGTGTTTTACGCTTGCGTGAAAATGTAGCGTAAGTCACAGCTTACGCGAATGACAGCGATCTCTGCTGCCCAGGGCGCGCAATTTGTGGTGTTTTGTTGTACGCAAAGCAAAAATTGGGAAATGCATTTTCATACTGCTGCTGCTGCCCCCATACACTTCCGCGTGTTATGTATTACATTCTCATGCACTAAACCACACCTCGCGCGCGTACATTTTGCACTTGCACATATAGCCCCCTGTGTCCGTGTACCGTTGGAAAATTGGGAAAAAGTTTTTCCCGTAGCTAACCGAAAAAAAAAAATGGAAATGAACAAACTCACTAAAGGCACATCATTTGACCAAAAAATCCATTCCCAGTCACACCGTGTGGACCGCCCGCGGGGGTATGCTGCATCGGAAGTGTACCGTGACTGATAATAGGAGAGCGTTTCGGGTTTTTCGGGGGCCGTTTTTTCCGCCATCTATCGTTTTTCTTTCGGGTGGGTGTTTTTTTTTTAAACTCACCCACCACCTCCCCCTCCCCACGTAGCGGCAAGCTGCTTTGTTAGTTTGGCAGTTTTTCGTGCATTTTTCCTCTGGTTTTTGCCGTTTTTGAAGGTGGCCTATACTACACGCTCTTTTCGGGTGCTTATTTCCTGGACTGAGTTCCTCGCACGGATCGTGTGGCAGGCTTTTTGGGAGCGAGCGCGGGGAAGGGGATGAGGTGTGACAGGGAAAAATCCGTCCTCGCGTCCGTTCCCTTCTAACCGACCATTTGCCGCCTCCGCAAGTATAAAATGCGCGCGTGCCTGCTGCGAATGAGACTTCGTTTTTTTTTTTGCAAAATGTGTGTGTGTGCGTTTTTTTTTATTCCGCTTGATGGGGGTTGAATGAAAAGGTTGGAAAATTCGTGCCCAAAACGGTATCGTCTCTCTCTCTTTCGTGCTCTTTCTCGCTCGCACTCACTATCGTACCTTCGCGTACGCATTGATGAGGAAGGTTTTCCACCGCTGACGTCGTCGTCGATGTCGTTGGCGCGTTTGGGTGGTGTGGGATGTGTCATCGGGTTCCATCAGTGTTTCGTCGCTTGCCTCCTCCTTCCCCTCTAAACCCGGTGTAGCACATCGCACCCAAGCGTTAGGATGCGGTGGCCCATCATACTGCACCGTCAACCAATTTCATCAACCGTTCCCGAAGAAAAAAGGAGAAAAAAAGGATTTTCCTTTTTTTGCCGCAAGGTAGAGCAGAGGAGCAAGATCGGACACTTTATGTACCACGATGTGCTGTGGCCCTCGGCTCATCTGCACCACACGAAACAAGTTATCTCCGTTCACCTTTATGTAGTGAAGTGTACCAGCCATCACCAGCCACCAGTAGTAGCAGTAGTAGGCTTTGCGTTTTTAGCACTCCACAGGGAGGGATGAAGGGGTGGAAAACACAACCCCGCACGGGAGGTTTTTTGGACCGGTTTTCGCATTTCGTACGATAGGACGACCGATCAACGCAGTCGCGCGGCAGCCAGCCATGCTCTCGATAGCTTCCGGAAAGTCAAACTTTGCGGGCCCACAAAACGGAACTCGAACCCCTGCACGATGGACGGCAAAAAAAGAGAAAACCCTCTTCAAAAACCCATTCCCGTAGCCCCGCGCTCCAATTTGCACAGCCGCCTCCCCTTTCCCTGTGGCGCGCAACCCCAAACAACGAGTTGGGGAAGGAAAAAAGCTACGTACGCGTGTGTACGTGTGTGTGCGAGAGTATGTATTTTAGATTTTTTTTTTTACAAACTTCACCAGATCTAGCAACCATCCCCAAAAAATGCGCACGAACGTGCGAGCGAGAGGCGTGAAATGACGCGCAAGAGATGGCATCAAACACTTAGGAACGGAACGAACGCGGGCGCCGAAGTGTGGGCACCCCCCCTGTCGGTAAAAGGGATCCGAAACCGAGGGGTTGGGAGGAGGTGGAGGTGGGGAGAAATAAAACCCAAAATTCACGCAACCCACGCGAACGACCCATCTCGTCCCAGTATTGCCCAAGTTTTTTGAAGGGAATGGAGGGAAAAAGAAAGAAACCTAGACAACGAGAGAAAGAAAGAGAGACAGCGCACACACGTAAAAAATGCAAGAAAGCAGCCGAGAAACGGTTAACGCCAGAGTGACGGCGTGACAACGCGAGTTTTTTCTTCTTCTTTGTACGCACGAGTGCTTTTCTTTTGGGGCTATTTCTCTCTTTGACAATTTCCGATAACACACCGCATCACCTCCAAAATTCGTTTCTTCTTTCTCTTCCCCAGAACCAGAAAAGGTGTTCCTCTTTTTCTTCAGACATCCCTCCGAGACACGGTTTGACACACCCGCCAAAAAAGCGCACACACACCCGAAGGATAGGGAAGAATAACAAAACATTCGCTTAGAGAAGTCACGGGTGCAGCGCGTGAGTGAGTGTGTGTAGGTGACATGTGAGGTGCGCGTCCGTAAACGTGAGCGACACACATATCGGCAGCGTTGATGCAACAAGGCAAAACAAACGCGTGAATTGCGAATCCTTTTACTTAGAAACACTAGAAGTTTTAGACAGGAGCCGCTTTCGCTTCCGATCGTGCATTCGTGTGATTCGTATGTTGTTCGTGTGTGTGTGATTCGTAGTGAACGTGTGTGAAGTGATCAGTGCGTGTGTGTCTCGTCCGTAGAAGCGGGTTCGTTCACCATTGCAGACGGGAGGGACGCGTCCCGTGCGGTTTTCGACATCACGGACCCACGCAACGGCTCCAAGATTCTTTCGCTACAGCATCCCTATCACCATCATCACCATCCGAACGCCGGTAGCACGCTGGAGGGTAGAACGATCGAGTACCGGCCCGGTGGCGGGCTGGACTACCACAACTCTCCGCTAATGGCGGAGATACCGACCGGTGACTACAGTCACATCCACCGGTCGATCGATCAGCTCCGCTCGATGAACGAGCGGGGCGTGCTGGGGCAGCTGAACGCACTGCAGCACGCAGCGGCCGCCGTTGGCAATGGTACCGACCTCCGATCGGCCCTCGTACACGACTACAAACCGTACATCAGTGATCTGCGCGCCAATGCCGCCAACGATCGACTGATCGACTATGCCGTCGTCCAGAAGCACCATCACCATCATCAACAGCAGCAGCAACAGCAGCAGCAGCAGCAGCAGCAGCAGCAGCAACAACAACATCAGCAACATCAGCAACAGATTCCTCACCAACAACAGCAACAGCAGCAGCAACAACATCATCAGCAGCAACACGGTCCTCCACACCTGCTGGACGATCGGACAGGCAACAATAATAACAACAACAACAACAACAACAACCATGAAACAGATCTGCGCATGGTGGAGGATCACAAACCTCCGCACTACAGTGCCCCGTCCACACCTCCCACACCATTAGCGATCGTCGAGACGCAGATGGCAGAACCCGTGAAGGTAAGGCATTGGAAGGAATTCTTTTTAACAGCTCAATCGATGATAGTGGGGTTTCATTCCTGACATTGGAAACATTGATTTAAATGTTGGACATTCGCGCACTGTACCGTCCTCATTTAGATTATGCCAGCGTCACAAATTGTACCTCAATTAAGCACAAGGAGTCGACCCGTCCCCGACTTCCCATAATGAGGGGAGTTTTTACCACCCAAAACAAGTGTTAATGAGCAGTTCGGGCTTATTCCGATGCTGGAATGCTGTACAGGGATCCCGTAACCCAATCATTAACAACAAAAAAACATTCCCCGATCCCCAAACTAAAACGCGAGTAAACAAAGTCGACCCATCAGCAGCACAGTTGGGTTTGATTAATTTACGTCCTACTCGAATAGATTAAAGCGCGTTTTTGAGCGGTGGTGCGTTTTGGGAAAATAATTAACATCTCTTCAGCCTTCTTCTAAGCACAACGTTATCACTACCTTTCGGGTGGTTACTGCATTAGGTTTGCGCAGCCTTCAGCCGTCTGCTGCTGTACTGCTATCAGAGGTCGACTTGGTCGGGTTTTTATTTGTTAGCACTTTTTGGTTTTCGGTGGTCCCCTTCGGGGACATTAAAGGATTGGTTGATTGATTTTTTTCTTCTTCACCCGGCCGAGTGCGAATATTACTTATCAAAATGCTGAATAATGAGTGTGTGCAGAATTAACTTCAAACGGTCGGTTGTGACGTGTATGATCTGTGTGTCGTGCGCATCACGTGCGCTTCGGGGAGCGTTAACTCAACGATCCGATCTTCGGGCTGTTGTGTGTTGCGCTATCAAAACAACGTGCACGAGACACACGATGCGTTCAATCGTTTTCTGATGGTTGAATGAGTGCAATCCGATCCGATCCTCCATGGGCAGGAGGAGGCAAACCTCAAGTCCTTTGACATGATTTCAAAATATTTCATAATCGTCCAGTGAACCAAAGCTGAGCGCTCTCTTATCTTTGGAGACGCTATCCACCCCCTTTTCACGGCTACTTCCAACCCCTCAAGTTCTTGCTCCACCGCTAAAAAGGCGGGAAAATGTGCACACACCTGGTGGAGCGATTAGTTCCCAGCGGGGTGGAAAATCCGTTAATATAGCTCCTCCTACTAGCGAAGGCTCCCATCCAAGGGGGGTATTTGTGCACGGCGTCAATACTGCGCCATGTTTGCGGGGCGGCTCACACGATGCACTTTCATGTTGCATTGCGCCTTGCAGCTAATATTATGCACCCCTGTTACGGGTGGGAAAATAAAAGCAAACCCCCCTGGTGGCTGGCTGACCACATCATTGCCAAAGGCTCCCTCAAAGCGGGCTTATGATCAATTCTTTCCCCACCCTCTTCATATCGCGGTGCAGTTTAAGACGCACATTAAGATGTGCTTATTAAGAAGGGCCGTTTTTTGTTTGCACTCCCATTCCACTCTGCCATCGCTTCAATGTATGTTTTATCGATTTCCATGTTAATGGAAGGCTGATGCTAGAGAGGGGGCTAGATCGTGCCGGGTAAAAGCGATAATTAGCATATTTTAATTATAATTACCTATAACGCAAATTCAAACTCCACACGTACGATTGAGTAGGATTGTGTGTGTTCTCTCATGCACTTGCTATTTCACGCGTCCCGAATGCTTTCTCCCATAGATCGGTGGAAAACAGTGTGCGGGTGCGTATACAACGCACACACCCCGTTGATGGCAGACAATGGAAAGTGTTTGATGGCGTGAACAGCAAACCGGTGTGCGTGAGCAGGAAGGAAGGTATGCTGCATCAACGCAACAATGCACACAATGCTAAATGTTGCACTTTTTGTTGCATTGCAATCTACTACTACCGAACCGAAAAACAGGGCGGTTCCTAATCCTGCAAAATAGTAGCAGAAGCAGCAGCAGTAGGGCAACAACGAAGTACGCTAATGAAAGGACACGCACCATCGTTGGTAATCGTTGTGGGAGGCTCATTTTGCATTTTCCCCGCCTACTGGGGAAAAAAATGAGCCGTTTGCATTTCTGATAACAAAAAATAGGATTTCAAAACTTCCCATCACTCACACTGGTCCTATGCATGATGTCCACGCTTTGTCCACATGCCCTGAGAGTGGTGGGTCCTTTTTTTCCCCCCTATTCTAAGGTGTGCTCCTTAGGCAACCCTCCAATGAGCACCATCCATGGAATGTGTGGGGAGTGGTTGGCACAAGAACGAACCACAACCGGCATACGATTTGCACGCTAATTAATAATCCAAATCTCAATATCATGCAATCGGCCATAAATCTTAGCCCAGCAGGAGAGCGTCGTAGTGTTCTTTTGTTGCGTGTTTCGTCACGAAAAGCTCGCCAAACTTCTCTCAAATCACGCGTTACTCCCAGTGTGTGTACTGTGGAATTAATTAACTTAAAAAGCCCATTTCCCATTTCGCTCAATTGCACTTTGCTGGTATGGTATGGCTTATCTTTCTAATGATATTGCGTGTTGCCGATGCGCCAGAAATGCGTGCATCTTCGTCGACCGTGAGGTCTTTTTCCAACCAGGGAGTATAAATCATCGAACGCACATGTCGACAAATCTGCATATTACGATCCCTGGTCATGACATTTACGACCGTTTTTCAACGCCAAAAGACACGACGCTTCGTCGCGTTCGTTGGTCCAATTTTTTGGAACTCTGTGGTGGGCTATCCAACAGCAACAGCAACAGCAAAAAAGAGAAGGGACTCTGACACGTTTGAGTGGCACTGTTGTTAGTCGGGGGGTGTCCGCATCACCGATGGATGAACTCCTCGTGCAATTTGTCCAATGTCAAACGTCAGTCTCTCGCTCAGTGGTAGGAAGTGGTAGGTTTTCGCAGCGAGTCTGCAAACACTCCTAATCACCATCAATTTTGGGCACTGTATCTTGATCCAACTCTACACTCGGCAAATCCCGCCTGCTGATTCTTGAAACCCACTCATTAATGAATCGGCTGGAGTCTCTAGGTCACGGAGCATGGAATTGGATGGATGGATGCAAGTTGACTGATGCTTTGCGCGTCGCTCGATGACCTCGCGATGGTCGCTTGCGCTTTTGCAGTCGATCTTGCAACCGCGATCGTTGACTTCATCGTTAGCTGGTCCACGAGCGTGATCCATTCTATCCGGAAGTCTGAGTGTAGGCTTTCTGCACGCGCCGTTTCAATATATTAGCCAAAAAAAGGTTAATGTTGCTGTGGTGAGAATATTAGTTGCCTGAAGGTAAAGATTTGTCCAGCACCCCGGATGAACACATTACGCAACAGGCAAACATTTCTTCCCTCAGTGGCCATCATTCACGTAAACAATATATACACCCATGGAAACCCTTCGCAGTGGAGTGACCAGCACTCCATCCCCAACTCGAGGCGATTCTTTTCCGTAGCGATCTCTCGCTCTCTTACCGCCTTGGATCTTGCTTGGTCTAAACGCACTGCCGAAAATAAAGAAACACCTCAAACCTTCTAAAGCTACCGCAACCAACCACCACCACCACCAAAAAAAAGGGACGTTGGGCATGGAAGACCGGTTTTCAGGGTCAAGAAGTTTGTCCGCGACTCTAAACGTAGAAAAATTCAGTTACGCTCTCGTAACGCGGCAATTCCTTTTAGACGGCGCGGTGTTGTCACGCTCGTGCGCAGTAAATGTGTGTTACGTACGGCGGTACATGTGTTAAGTTGTGATCGTGTTTTCGGCTCACGCACGATCTAAGCGCGAATCGTTTGACGATGCGTTCGGCAATACTTAATCGAGTATTTGGGAGATTTGGGGGAGGCGAATAAGAAAAAACAGCTTCCAACATGATTTAGATTACAGCTCCTCAAACAATTGCTCCGCTCAAAGCACCAATGAACCATAAAGAAGATCATAAAATGAACGCTTCAAGTGCATTCAATTGCTGATCTTTTTCGGGATCGATGTCCTCTCTCCGTTCCCCACCATATCATCACCCCGTGTGCAGCTCTTCCTATCTGCCATGGCCACTTTCCCAGATTCGCCATCGTACCGGAAATTGGGTGCTGATTACGGAGAGCCATTTTCTTCCTGCTGTCCAGGCCAAAAGGTGACAACTTTGTTGCAGAGGCGTAGTAGTGCTGGTGAAATCATTAAACGCTAAACTCGTGGCCGGCTCGATCGCACTTTTGTTCGTTGCTTTGTTGACAATGATGAAAAGAACTTCACGACATCCCCGAGTACATTGTTTTCGGTTGGCTGATAATACGGTTTGGTCCACTGGAGATAGAATTTTTTTTTGTCTAAGGTTAGGTTTCCTCGACCTACAGCTCCGTACGTTGGTGAATGATTAGCTTAATTCGTTGATTTAATCGTGTGCGTTTGTTTTGTAATTTTAGAAATGTTTCAATGCATTAAAGTGCAGCTTTAACGAATCCCTTGTTTTTTTGCCATTCGTGTTTCACTTTTAATTTTGCTGCTTCATCAACCCGAGGTTGATTTTCAATCAACCAGAAAGCCTAATCAGCTTTGTTCTGGGAACCACAGAAAACACAGCCAAAGGCAATAAAACACACACAGGACGAGCGTGCGATCCTCCAACTGTGGTGGGGCGCGGTGGACCGGATATTTGATTTTTATTTTTAATGTTTTATAATATACAATTTTTGCCCGCCACAAACTAGACGGCGAGAGGGGGGAAATGTGGTTGAGGGGGGGGGGGGTGATAAAAGGGGGAAGTGATGCATATGGGCGAATGCATAAAATTTTAATTTCCCGCAAATCACAATCGCATGAAAAATCACATGCTCCACCGAACGTGCTGTGAGGCGACATTCGGCTGTGGTTAGGACCCACAGGGTGACATATTATGGCGCACAGGAGGAGGAGGAGGTGGAGTACGATTGGGGTGTACGTGCAAGCTTCCTCCCAAAGTGGACAAATGATGTTATTAATAAATGTAGTGCTCCACTTCCACTGTTGTTCCAACGCTTCCAACTAACCTGTCCTGTGCGATCCCTACCGGAATGAATTTATGCTATTTTTTCATGTTTACGCGCGTGGTTTGCGGTTGATGATCGAGGTCCAGTTCTAAGCTTTATAATTAAATCAATTATAGGGTGGAATGGTTTTATATTTATTGTTTCATAACAATCGGTGCATTTTCCCATTTTGCATTCAGCAATGACCAGTCGTCGGTTTAGTTGGTTGGTTGATGGGAATGTTTTTAAAAATTTGATAAAAATACATTTTTACACAAAAATGCTTAGCTTTGAATAGAGAGAAAAATAATCATCCAATCGCCGAAAAAAAACCCAAGCGCCACCGGGTACCGACCGACTTGCGTAACACACATAAAGCATAATGAAACCCACACAACATAAAACCATACAAAATAAATCCCAACCACCAACCAGGTTTGTTCGGGGGAGAAACAATTGAACACCCAGAACACAAATGCGAAACCAACCGGAGCCAATCTGCGGTCGAAAAAAAATGTGCGGCCCACAGGTCAAAGGTGGTCGGTAAGGTTCAAAGGGATTGGGATGGGTTTTTACAAAAAAAAAAAAACCGGTGCCCCCATAAGTGCATCATCATAATGTGCAACGTGTGGGCTGGAGAAGAAAAAAACGGTATGGAAAAGGAAAGGAAATGGGTGCATACGGGGAGAATATGTTGCCGATTGGTGGTGTCCCCATGCTTCTCCCCCACGTGTGGTTTCGCGTTTTGAACCGTGCACTGGTGTTTGATTCATCCGATCGTCACCAAACAAATTAATGAGGACATGGGGAAAGAAAGGGGGGGGGGGGGGTAGGTGGTTAAGTTATTGAAAACCAAAACATGAGTTGGGTGGGTGCGGGCGGGTAGGTGTTGGACGAGAAGAAAAAAACTAATTGAAATGAAAAAAAATGATAGACTCAACAGCATTTTTATTATGTTATCGGTCCATCATCCACAGGAGTCATCGAAATTATGCGATGAAAAAGAGTCCGTAGAAGGAGAGTGGGGGGGGTGAAGTGGGTGGGAAAAAGGAAAAAAAACACACAAATTGTGAAAAATAACTCGCGGTCCGGATGGTGGTGGTACATCATTACTGTGTTAGCATCAAACCGCGACACAAACAAACGTGATTTAAAGAGAGGAGAGAAAAAAAGTTAAATAGAAAAACCAACACCCCCTGAGGTGCGGCCATTATATTACGCACGCCAGATATGTTGCTGGAGGGTAATGTAAGAATTATCCGCGTTGACCATTTTGGTGCAAAATAGTGTGTTGTTTATTGAAAAGAGTCATTCAAATCATGGGAC
>KI422982.1:46405-58447 GCA_000473375.1 Anopheles culicifacies | reverse complement strand
TGGTCCAAGTGAGAATAGGTTTAATTACAAATACTAGATATTGATAAAGCAGGTTCGCCCAAGCTATAGAATCGCCTCTCTCGGACAATACTGAAGAGGTCATAGAGACGTAAAGCCCTAGTTGAGATATTTTACATTAAGTCTTGATGACAGATCTGGAATTATTAAACGAAGAAATTGATCCAGATTTTAGGTTTTACAATAAGTGCATCATGAGAATAATTTTTTTGAGAATTTACGAGTTATTTCCATAACCCTAAACCCATAACTCACATGACTAATTAAATATTGTTAGGAATCAGTCTTCTTTAAATTATTACCTTCAAGCATGTTTCTTCTTAAGAACATAATTATTGACGTTTTTCTTTAAAATAAAATTCTGGTTTATCTAAATGGTTTCTTCGTAAGAAAACTATGGTTTAAACAAATTTATTTTCTAACAGTTAGATGACTCAAATCAGGCAGTTCCCAAGGAGGCCTTGGCGGGAAATGATGTTTCATGGTTTGCTATCGACACTTATTAAATACTTTTGTTGTGATACTACCATATCTGATCATTAGAAATGATGAAGTTTAATTCGTCATTTATCACATTTAATTTAGCTTAAAAACACAACAACGACATAAAGCAATAGACACTGGCGTCTTTAGAGATTTTGTTTCAATTTCTAGTAATTGTCTTTCAGAAAACTAGAAGGCAATTTACTACATTACTTTAACGTCATTTGTTATTCATTCCAAGGGTACATTATGGAGCATGTTATAAAAAAGACATTGCATTTCTCTTTGGCAAATACTCACTACACAAATTTCTATTAATCGTCGAATGGCACCGAACAATGTGTGTTGGGAATGGCTGTTCGCACCCATTTGCAAGCAATTTGCTGTTCGTTTCGATGTGTTTATCTTTAAAGCCATACAATGGTTTCCCCCTCCCACCGTCCGACCAAGTTGCTGCAAAGCACGAACTCGAACACGAACTATTTATTTTGGCCTCTCATCACAAATCCTGATCGGTGCCGTACCCGTCTTGGCGCAATCTTTCCGAAACATCAATCATGCAAATCGTGGAAGAAATGTTTTCACGCCACTGTTTGTCTACCATTCGCAGCGCGCTAGCAATTGCTGACTATTTATCGGCGAGTTTACTTTGACGTGAATTTAATTTTGATTTGTTTATCTTGTGCGTCTTGGTGCGAGCGGGGTGGATATTGAGGGGGGTGGGGTGTGTGATTTGGATGCGCTAGGCGCAACAGCTTCGACTAGCAAATCGGCAACCAATCAGCCGAAGCACTTGGCCACCGTACAATCAACCGCCGGCACAGAAAACCGCTCGCACCACAAAATCAACTAACTTTGGTCCTTCCCGCTTCCCGCGTTCAATTTGCAAATCAAATTCGATCCTTTTCATTTAAATCGCTCTCGTGGTGACGGTTAACAAATTTCATCACATCTCATTTGCCGGCAACAAATGAAGCAATTTATTGAGTCATTAAGTTCGAACATACACCAACAATCCATCACCATTTAGTGTCGCCCGTTCGGGGTTTGCCGAATGTCTTGCAGCGTATGAACCACACAGTCGTCCACACGGTACCGCCAATCGCCACGTTCGCTTCATCTGGTGCGATTATTTTCTTCTTTTGAACTCCTTTCTTTCAATCGATCAGGCGACCGTGGGACGAGTTCTTCTTTTCCCGGGGCAAAATATGTCTTATAGCTACGGGGCGTTTGTGCATCGCAAAACCCCCGAAAGGCAGAACAAGTTTGCCGACCGACGTTCCGTTCCTTTTGTGTGTCGGTGTGGATTTTAATCAATTTATTTACTCCTCCCTGGCAGCCCTGACAGAGGGAAAAACCTAAAAACCCCCCAGAAGCAGAAGCCCGCAAAGCCGCAGAGGGCGACTGAGAGAGAGAGTGAGAAAAATGGAACTCAATCTGTTGACGATCATCCTTTGAGTTGCTTTGAGGTTGCTCGAAAGTGCATGACGATCGAAAATGGTTGCCTGGAAGAGTTGTGCCCCTTGCCAGGAACCCTCTAAACGTACGGATTTTGTCATGTTGAATGAAGCCACAAATTAATGCTGAATTTATCAGTCGCACCCGGTACCCGGTACCGCGTTTCGTTCGCACCATTCGAACTATCAAACGTGCCAGACAGTCAGGCCAAGATGAACTGGGCTATTGGCTCCAGCACGCTAGGTGGGGCGCTTTTCGTATAAAGGCAAAAAGGTGCAGAGATGGAGTAATTAAGTTTTCGCTACGTTTCATTTAGCGCGGCGACATTTATGAAGTGCTTCGAAATTTGATTCAGCAGGGCCCAAGTTTTAATGAAGTTTTGCTTTCGTCACGGCACGGATACGGTGAAACGCGTGGTGTTTGTTTTGTTTCTTAGGACGTTGAATGCCCGCATGTGGTTGTGGGTTTTTTTATTATTAAACTTGTAGCCATATGTGACAATGTCAGGAAATTCTTTTCCATCAAAAGAAACATAAATAAAGTGACTTTTAATGTAGTTATTTATCAGAAAAATAAATTTATCACAATATATTTCCTTTCATTAGGAAAAAAACACAAACTTTTAAGATAAATTCATACCACAGTAACCAGAAAACATACACCACTATCACAACGAAAAAGAAGTTACAAAACAATAGCTCTCCGAACGGTCGCCAAGTTTTCAACCCCAAACGAACCTGACGAATGGTGGTGGTTAGCCAGAACATTTGAAAAATGAATAAACTTTTCTTTTTTGTCCCGAGTGCGGAGAAAACTCGTTCCACTGCTCGTTGCAATGGTTCATTTACTTCCATTACCGACGTAAACACACACACACACACAGAGTCGCATACGAAAACCGCACAATTCATACGGTGCATCGATATAACTATTCGCTGTTCACCGACAAAACCATACATGGCCACAACGGTGCGCCATCTTGAGCGTATCGCTCGTAGCGTAAAAATAGCGAACCTCGAGCAGGATAACGCGCTTCGACAATGGCGCTACTATCCCGGCGGATAATAAAAAGCTCACTCACACCGAAACAAAAAACCCCGGGAGCACCATTTTTATCGTCCCTCCCAACGCAGGCATTATCAGTTATGGTTCATATCTTTCCATCATTGAAGCTGCAGTCGACTACTCGACGTACGGCGTAAGTTTCACCCTGTATGCTCGTGCACCCCCCGGTCCAACAGTAACGACTAAATAGCGAGGGCAAGAAAGCGAGAGAGAAAGAGAGAAAAAAAGCATCGCTTCGAATTTCCAGCATTTGCCGTAACAAGTCGGTCGGTATCCTTGTACATTTTGTAGCTCTTTCGGCGAAGATCAGACAATAAACCATTTTACATCGAAAGCAACATGTGCCCTGTCCTCATCCTTTTCCTTAATGCCCGGGCATCGATTACTGTGAGCCAGCTTTTATCTCATCCTCTTAAGAAGCCGGCTCGTCCCGTGGCTCCGTACCCTCGCCGTGGTTTGCCCCTCTCTTCCTAGGGTCGGTGGCACTCAGTGAATCGCTCAACCGTGACTTGCATGGAGATAAACAACTATTAACACGAACATGCGCGACGGCTTGGCTGAAAAGTTATCGCCAAGGCCAAGGAGATGCAATAGAACCGTCACCACTTTAAGGCGCACCAACGGACGGAGAGAAAAAAAATATACGACCAGTATAATTCCCTGTTGCTTGCCCTTCCTGCGAGGCATCTTACTATGGGGGAATGTTCTTTTCTTTCCTCTCCTGAAGCGCAGCCCAAAATGGGTGCTTGTGGCGACGTACTGAGGCTGTGCGGCAATTTTACTGCAACTAACAGCTTCCCGCCCGCGCAAGTGGATATATAGAGCTATAAAAATCATAAAAATAATGACGTCCCTTGAAACAAAAGTCTTGCCCAAATGTCCCAAATGTCTGGTACTGGTACTGGGGATCGTTCGGCTTGAAGCGATCAAATCCTTCGGAGTGGGATTTGCGTGGTGTGTTTTTAAGAAGCAACACACACAAAAAAAACCCTCCCATCGTCCACATTTCCTGACAACAACATCACAACCGCAAAAAACAAGCGAAGTAAAAACCAAACACACTCACACGAAATCGCTCACCATTGTGCTGCAAAGAAAATCTCCATCTTCGTGACCACCGAAGGCTCAATTTTAATGCTGTCTCGTAAAATGTTTTTCCCTTCCGTGCGGCTTAGGCACCGTGGATTCCGGGCAGGAAATTATGATGCCGTTGGCGGATTGAGCGGTGTTTTATCGGTACGGTGACAGGTTCGCACAAAATTTACGCCCATCCATCCTGGGCCCGGGATGCTGAGTTTATCGATGTGACAATTTTAGGTACGCGAGTTCAATTACGTCAAAAATGAAAAATACAGCCAAACCAAAGTGTTGTTGTGCTGCGTGTGCCAAGATGCGGATGGGTGGAGTAGTAATGAAAACCCCCGGCAAGGGAATATAAGATGCGTGGAAGTGACTTTACTTGCTCACTTAGACGGTGCTATAACCGCAGCGCGGTCGTGGTTTGTTGCAGAAGTCCTCCAAACCGCTTACGGACGGGTGTCATCGTCAAGCAGTTTTTTTTTGTGTTTTGAGCGACGTATTGACGCCAACACTTCATCCTAATTGAGGCCTGACATGACCGCCTAAAAAGTGTTTACTAGCTAGTTCGTCCGGAAGCATTCCAATGACATGACTAGTAAACTGAAGCTTGCCAAGAGCTGCTCCAATGGCCTTCAACAAATGCTAGATCAAAACTCCAACTGAATATTGTCCTCGTGAATTCTAAAAGGGTTTTCTCAGGTATATACAGAGTCCATGGCTCTGAAGCATACGGTGAGTATTGGAACTTCTTTTACTTCGTCTTGTTTGACGTAACGACTAATTAGGTCATGGCGGCCATATAACAACACTTATAGATATCACGAAGTTAGACGTCTGGATGGGTTTTAAGCCTCGGTCCCTGCTGTTTAAGGATTAGTCCTGCTGTCCCTTTGGACGCCATACTACATAAACCGGATCGAAATATATTTCTAACTTAGACCGTCACGACAGGAGTTATGAGAGCTTCTTCCTCAATAGTTCAGAGATGTGATTCTCTATTCCGGTTACGTTTGAAGATTCTTAGTTACAAAGACCTTGTTGAAGTAAAAGACATCCAATGACTATAGGCGGAGTGTAGGCCTGGTTCAAGGCGGTGTGACAACTATACTAGCCTTATCTTGGTTCCCTTCATCAACTTCAAGACCATCTTACAAATGCGAGGTGAGAGATGAAGAAGAGACAACTAATCTCAACATTCCAAACTGTTTGACCCATAAGCCATGAATGACTTCAATCAGATAATCAGAAAGACATCAAAGCAATTGAGGAGTAGCGATCGAATATTCTGCTCGAATTTGGACCAATTTATTCAATTGTCAGCTTAAAGTAATCTAATATTGGTCTAATTTGATCAAGATATACCGAATTTTGTGAGTCAGAATGTTCACAATACCTAATGGGCTTTCCAGAATAAGACCCGTTGACAAGCCACCGGACACAACCATAAGACACTTTCCTAATATCATACATCCTAAAGGTATGGAGAACTACCTCTACCCTGTGGAGTTATCGTTTCTACATCGTTACAATGCATTTGTCGATGTACGACAATGTATTTTTAATTGCCCTTTTTGCAGGATCAACATGAAAGAGTTTAAAAGTTTCCTGATAACAAACCCCGTCCCATTTTGATTTTTTTTCTTTTGTTGGGGCGAACTTTGTCTACCCAAAAAGGGACCACGCCGAACGATCGATTCGGTTACACAAGTTGGATAAATTTGTTTCACCCGATAAATGCCCCGATTCTGATTGGTATCTTTATATGCAATGGTCCCAGCAAATTGCCCCAAAGACACCTATCTTCCATGCACTTGCTTTGCTGATCTAAATTGGAATTTATGCGCCCGGTGCAGGGTTCTGTAAACGCATGCTAATGCCATTTACCTTTGAAGGCAATCGAAACCCGGTACCGTAACGTTTCCCGTTTCGAACGTTTTCACCTGCCATCTCCATGCAACATTTAGTCCCCCAACAACAGTCCCTCGAACACACCCTCGAACGGTGTAATCATTTGCGAGAGTGTTTCCCAAACAGACGTGATGACGCTTTTCCCTGGACCAAACCTGGGCCAATCGTTCCACCCCTAGCCCCGGGGGCCGGTACGATGCTAAGTGCAGGGCAGTGCAGGCGTTAGTAAATTTACTTAATTGGTGCTACCGTTCGGACATCAAAAGGTTTCGATTTCTTCGTCCGGCCAGGCCGGGGTCCGGCTGACGGAAAACAATCCACCGATGAACGTTTCCCGGCACGGCTACCCCGTAGCTGACCGGGGTCGCCACTACACTGTGCTAATTGAATGAGGCAATACTTTAGTGTATGCTCCGGGCCAGCGGAACGTACTTTGTAGCTGCCGTGCCGGGACACGGGACCGTTCGTTAGGGTGGTATGCTTTCGGGTACACGCGTGGAACATGTGTTGAAAAATGCAGCCTCGGCAGACCTCGGCCATACCGGCGATGTCTGTACGGAATTGGCTAGAAGTTTGCACGGCTTGCAAGAAGACTCGCCAGTCGACTCGGTCTCGGTAGACGCAATGATACAGCTTTCGACAAAGCTCCTAATCCAATCAGTAAAAGTTTTTTCTCTCTCTCTCCTTCGCTCTCTCTCCCTTTCCAACCTGCACCCAGCGTTACACCTTTCTAGCCGTGGCCACTGCCGAGAGGGAGATTCAATTACAGGATCGATGCTTTTAGAGTGAAAAATGTGATACGATGTTTCGGCTCGATTGAACTTTATGCTGGGCGAACGGTCTGTTTCGTTTCTTTTTTTTCGCTATGGTCTGTTTACTAAAGTGTGTCGTAAAATTGTGCCAAAAAATTTATCTCACCCTTTCGCTTTGGCCCTCCGGAAGGTAACGCAAAGCCAAAGTTTTGCGCGGCACAGATCAGACTTTCTAATGTGTTACACTGCATTTGCTGGCGTGCGTGGGCGATGGAATGTATCGAATTTCGGTGGAAAGCTTTATTAGTGGCGTTTGTCACGAAGCGCACCATTTACGCTGGCATTATCATAAAGGGAGCTAAGCGCACACACTTATCGTGGATCGTAGATGTATGGAATCATCGGTCATGCGTAAGTAACTGTTAGTATCGGATGAATTTAAATGACCCATCTCGGAAGCATATTTTGTGGGTTGATTGATTGAACAAACCGATATGACTTTCCTTCAAACGAAAGGTGATTTTGATGGGTAAAGATGGGTCAGAATGTTTTATTAGGTCGAGTATCAATATAAAATTATGATTTGTATCTCATAAAAAAGTCAATACGGGTTTTCGAATTTCCATAATCATTTGAAGACAATAAATCGTAATTTTCTCATTGTTTAAATGAGTGACTTGTTTTAAAACGAGTTTTAAACATTTTTTAATATTATTTTGCTGTATTAATCCTACTATATATGTATTCGGGCGAATTTAAAATAATGTTTTTAAAAGCAAAAGAAATTTAATTTAATAAAGAATCATGAAACTTAATGATCTTAGAACCAAATAAATCTCTAAAATATCGATTTATATAGGTACATTGTTACCCTGAAGATTTTTAAATATATTATAAAACAATAGATATAAAGTTAAAATATTCAGCAGCAGAGATCTTTGATGCCATTTGGACAATAACATTTCGAGTATCAAGACGCACTTCAGGTACTCTTATTTTTAATTCATGATAGCCTCTGTTGGTTGCAGTTTACCAGTTGGATTCTTCTAGAATGGGTTGTTTCATATTTTTAAAAGGTATTATTTGTTAAACATTAATGATTTTGTAGAGTTCTTCATGGAAAGATCAGTTTACGTTGGTAAAGTCAGCTTCAGGATCAGCCATATTTTAAGTCTTAAGACTCATGATTATTGTCGATTTTTAAACCGAACTCTCAGGCAAGCATCTTCAGAACTGACACTTAGCATTACAAAAACTATTAATTCTTTCGTTTTAATTAACTTTTCAACTTGTCCAAATAACGCCTTATTCAAGGGGGAATTAAACTACGCCTCAGCTGATGACGCCTCACTTCTATAGAAGACTGATTCTAATGCTTCGGCTATTCAAGCATATTTCCAAGCCCAACAATGCAAACTGCATCGGCATTAACATGGTGATGATGATTTTCGATTGTATCAAACCCTGATCCAGTGCCCGCATCCTCTAAACACACACTCACTCACCACACATTAGAGCTTGTCTTGTTCGGACTCCATCGTTTCCCGTTTTCCACCAGCGAAAACCACGGCTCCTTAATCTTTCGGATCGTTACGGATACTTCCCAAGCCGGGCATTCGATCCAGCTTGTCACCGTGCCAATGCCGGGAATTATGCCGGAAAGCTCACCCACAACGTAAAACCCCCATCCTACCCCCCACAACCGGCTTAATGAATTGATTATTGCACGGTGGCAGGATAGTCTCACAACGGCACCAGTATCGCTCGGCAACAAAACGATTATGTGCGATTGGCCGGCCATGTTTGATGGGGGTCCCTTACCCCCGTTTTCGCACCTTGTAGTGCAACCCGTTTCGCACGCGATGTGAATGTTCAATGGCTGGCCAAAACGGGAAGGGCCAGTACGGGACCATATTTCCGTACCACGTGCAGAGCCGTGTGTCCGGAAACAGTGTGTCCTTCCAGTTTGTGGAGTCGATTCGCACCCATGAAGATATGCCGGACCGGACTGTAACACATTCATTCCAACACGCATCATGAGCGCATTATCATGCAGTCAGTGAGCATTAGACGCACATTTTCTCACAACACTATGCAGGCACGTGACCCACAACAAAACTGTGGACCACCCTCAGTTGCAGTTGCAACAGCAGGAAACCTTCGTACCCGTCGTGCCGGGTGAGGTTTTCCAGACCACGGACGGAGGCATGGTGTAAGAAAATTAATTCGATATCAGTGCATACGCAAGGATGTGATAATGAAAAGATGTTAGCTGCATGCAGGTTAGCATCGAACGCAACATACTTCCGGTGCAGGAGGATGGTCACTTTTTCCGAGGATGAGGCAACAAAGAGGGGAAGGTTTGAGCAAACAGACAAAACCATATTTTCCTTTCACAAGCTAATTTCTAATTTATGTTTCTGAAGATCATTTCAGGTGTACACGGTGCAGTTACATTTATAAAGCGTTTTGCTGACGCACCAGGGGGCGCTTTTCCACCGTCTTTGTCCGGTTTCTCACAGGCTCGTCTAAGCATTGTGAAGTGCCGGTGCTTTATTGCTGTGAGCAACTTCCAGCAAGACTTCCGTGCTGGTCATGTACATCGGAGGCCTATCGCTTGCATTCAACATTGTTATTTTATTCAATTCCATATTTATTTACAAACGGTCAAGAGCGCTCCGAAACGATGTTGGAGAATGTGAACGGTACAGGCAGGCGTAAGAGTTGCACCCTGACGAATGCACTTGCGGTACATTGACCAACGCTGTAGATGCGTTTACGGTTGGAAAGATAAATTTCCTCCAGAAATGAGTATCGGTTGGAGGCCCATTTTCCATTTCCTCGCTCGGCCGTACACCAACGGAACCCCCCTTTCGTAGGTGCGAATTGGCGAACCGACAGGTTGAAAATGTTTTATTACAATTAGCATTCACCAAGGAAATGAAGCGGTTACGGCAGTCATTAAGGTGTTTCCTTAATGAAAAACAAAAGATTGTGGTTTTCGGGTGGGGGGTTTGGGTGGGCTGGTCTCTCCCGCTCTCGGGGCTTGAAAGCTGAACCCTGTCAAAAGCAGCCATTGCTTGGGAGAGAGGGAGGGGGGTCAGTGGACTGAGATTTTCACGCCCGTTAAGACGGAAACCCATTTCCGTTCGGGTTTTGGTTATGAACCATTTTCCATTTATCATTCGATGGAGATTTTAATTAAAACCAAATCGTTGTCGCAGTATCCGAACGTTCTGTTCCGTTAGGGTTGTGGCAAGCGGGTTTGGGAGGTGGTTCTGAAAAATGATCAACTTTTAAGCTCGGTTTCGGTTGGGACCCCCTTTCGGCGCTAAACTCTTTCCCTCTCTCTCCCCTTCTTCCCTTTCGTAGTTTTCCACGGAAATGCGTTCCGTCGAGCTGCAAAAGATAGAAATCGATTCACCCCCTCATAACGATACGGGGAAAATTACGATGGTAACAAATTTTCCGCCTTTTTGCACGCTGTTTGCTTTCGATGTTTTGTGTGTATCGATAGCAAACAAGTGGACATAGAAAAGGATACAGTGCCGTGGCAGCAAAAAACACGGTGGGCGACACAATCCTTCAAACTAACTGGATGTTTTGCACCGGACACGCAAAGGTGGCAAAGAAACCTTGAGCTAAGCTCGGGATATTCGCACACACACACATACCAGCCATCAACCTTGGCAACGAAAAGAAACGAAGCGGTTAGATTGAACTCCGGTTCCGGGAGCGGTATCCGGTGGAAGCCAAAAGGCAACGAGAGAAAAATAAAAAGGTGGTAGTAGAAATAAGAAGAACGTTCCACTCTCGATCATTATAAAAGCTGCAACGAGTTCCACGAGGCAAGGCGTTCATTCATCCACACTGGTGCTCACTTCAAAGCAAGAAAAAGCTAGAAGCTTCAGTAAAAAAACCTCTACAGAACGGCAATCGGACTGGAAGGATCTTCACACTTTGGCTTGCGGCCGCCAGCCGGAACCACCTAGAGTCGAAAAAGCATTCATCAAAGAAATTGGTGAAAGGACAACAAGAAAAAATGTTCCTCCGAAAGTGAGTGTGTGAGAGAGAGAGAGTGGAAGAAAAAACAACTCCAAGCTAGAAGTGTGCCCTGTACAACCAATCGAAAATTCGGTTCCGAACTTTTGTGTAAATTGAAACATTTTAACGGTTTCGGTGAGTGTGTTCCGTCTTTTGAGGGAGTTCTGGTTTTTACGCCACGGTTTACGTCTTACGGTTCTGCACGATGCCGAATGCGCTTTCGAAGCATTCATCCCGGTTCGATTGGGAGTCGAGAGAGCTCGCACGGGCCACACGACCGAAACGAACGTGCCCTTACGCGGATCCGGACAAAGCCCCGACCATAGCCACCTTCACCACACTCAAGACGATCCTGCGGGTGCCCGTAGAATTCCAACACCGCCAAAGAGAAGGATTTCTTTTTCGTTTTCGCACTGCAAATCCGAACAAAACACTCCGCGTTTTTGTGTTCCCCGACTATGGGATCGCTTTTCTTAACGTGGCACTCTTGTAGCCGTAGTAGTGCTGCATTGTCCCGATGCAAGCAGCGGAAAAGTGAAACTTCGATAGAGTTGAGGGAAAAAAAAGAAAATGAGCACACACATACCCCAAAAAAAAGTACGATCCTTCCGATCCATGCAAAGATCCTTGCTGCGCTTGAAGTGGGAAAAAACGATGGAGGGAACAGGATCATGAGGGAGAGTGAATACGAACTAAACGAGCGAAAAAATAAAACAGGAAGTATGTGGCTCGGGAAAAGTTAGTACCAAATTTAATAATAGTCGGTCATGGCTGAGCACAAATTTATTAAGTTGCATCCTGCATTGCCGGCAACGGCACTGGCTGGAGAACTGTTGGAGAACGGTTTTTGATCCTCCTTTGAAGTTTTTCGGGAGCGAAACTTCACTCCATTTCCGGTAGTTGCATTTGCAGTGGGAAGGTAGTGGGTAGTTCATGCAATATCACCGATAAACTCATACACACTCTTACGCGCACGTTGATGTATAATGTTTTGGAAAATTGTATGCGTTGTTATAAGAAGTATGATGTTTGTCTGTGGTTTTACTGCTACATTTCCTTTTTCTTTATGGCATTTAACATTTGTTTGATTTTCTACTAATTTAGCATTAACTCTCCAATCAAATGTGCTTTTCCAAAGTCAATGTAAAGAAGTAAATCCCTTTCGTACCGTCTCCCTGTAGCTTGAACTGTCTATCCTCCTTCGTGGCTAAGCTAAGTCTATTACGGACCTGGT
>KI422982.1:14985-36484 GCA_000473375.1 Anopheles culicifacies | reverse complement strand
ATTCCTTCTGAGTGCACGTTGGCGGTACAGTCGGTGCCGAGTGCATTCGATGTGCCGAAAATTTTACCACACACGTGTGCGAGGACACATCGGTAGATAGCCAGAGTGGAAATGCTTTTCCCCGACACCAAATCCCGACAGTGGCAATGCGTCGCTTGAAATGGGACTCGATGTGGAAAACAGGATTAAGACTTGTGCATTGTGTGCTGACACACACACACACACACACACACACACACACATACCCGTGCTTGCCACTGCCAAAAGCGTACATATATTAAACGGATTGCAAGTGTTACTTCGGCTTTCGGTTCAATCTATTCCAATGTATGGGCGCGCTCAGTCAACATTGGCTGCACCATTGTGCGCTGGATGAACTCTGGCCAAGCATAAGCTCTCGGGGTAAAGTACCTTAATGCATACCGGCTCCACGTCGTACGGTATTACGAATTTCTTCATCACCCCTGACGATGCCATTGGATGGTGCAAGACAGACCAGATTGTCGGTTGGTGCTGATAAGCGGACAGGAGTCTTGTTACTGGTTTGCTTTTGAGGTGAGCTATCGACAATGTTCTGTTTCATTAAGCCAACGGTACCGGTCGGGAGTATCATATCGTATACCCGAAGGAACAGATGAATGTCGTCGGGAATTCGCATGTGACATAAAACATTTAATTTATTAAATCATAAAATACTTGTCTTAATGAACTCTAAGGAGGAATTACATGTTCGAGCTACCTGGTCTGTACGGGCAGTTTAAGAGATACGCTACTGTAGTGGATCTCGAAGATATTGGGCTATTCAGAATTCCTCAAACTTCACGTACATCTAATTCGATACCAATATATTCGTGATATCTGAAGGCTTCATTTTATGGCTCTCAATTTATTGACATGTTTTAATCATAATAAAGTCACTGAGAAGTCCAATTGTAGAATTCCTTGAACATCTGGTTTCGTGTATCTTTAGCATCACCTCTTTTTGACTTTTACGGCCATTAGAGGATTAAATGGTTTCCTCTAGAACCCCTTACATAAAACAAAATAATATTAAATTAATTATTCCTTTTCATGAAAGGAATCAATATGTACAAATATTAGTTCTACCTTCAAGTTGATTGCTTGGAAAATTCATGAGCGATGATCAATGGAGAACTCATAACTGTAGGAAGATGTATTCTGCTACCAAAAACCAGTACTCTCGCTTTTTATTTCATCCACAGCCAAAAAACCCAGCATCCCCACGACCCTCATGAGGACACGCAGCAACAACCGACGAAGAAAAAAAGACACAAAAATCGTTCCTTAGCTCTTAAGCGGCTTCACTCCGGCACATTGTGGCCGATATCATAAGTCAACATAAAATATTCAAACACTAAAAAGAGGATTTGGCCGACCGATATTAATGTCTTTCTTTTTATTTTTTTAGTTTTTTTTTTTTGAGAAATGTCTCAGAAAACCATCCGGGAGGATGCTGTGTGCCAAATGCGCGACACAAACCCATGCCCTGGCGGCTTCCTTGTGCACCTTTACCGATAAAAAGCCGTCAACGTCAAACTCCATCGTATTTTTGTGTGATAGCTCCCGAAAATAAAACCATCCCTCTCCTCTTTGCTCTGTGCTTTGGGGCGAGGGAAAATGGCCCGGAATCGACGGGAAAATGGGAAGTCTACGGTGCGGTGTCACTCCCTCCACACGAAATGCTTCCAAACCCCGGCAAACAAAAGGATGCATGGGGATTCGTCCGTACCGCTCTTGCAGCCGAACAATTTAAGCTAGCCTTTTTCATCTCTAATTTAATACCCCGTCCCGAAAATAGGCTTTCTTGTGGCCATTAGCGAGATTTCGAAAAGGTAGAAAGGAAGAACGATGCCTCCCTTCAATTCGTTCGTGTACATTCGTGTGCGTGCGGGAAGATGGCCAATAAAATGGATTGCGTGTACGGTACGGAAGATTTATGTTCTGATTTAAATTCAACCATTGCGCTAGAGCTCTGCTGTATTCTTTGCGAAAATAAAGAGATTTCTGTTGTGCGTAAATTTTCAAACAATCTCGTAAACCATACCGAACGCTTTCGGGTGGCTGTATTTTAAAATGCATTCACATTTTTTTTGTTTCGCATTAATAGCTTCAATCAGATTATGCTCGGGCGAAATGATTTATCAAAATGTACAAACACCGTTAAAGCTCTCGTTTTTCGAAAACATTCCATTAAAACCTTCCCTTTACCGGGGATGATCGGCTTACAGTTTAACCGAATGCCATTGCACACAAACACACACACACACACACGCGTTACGGTTCACATATTTGGCTCTCATAAAACGTAACCGTGACGGAACGGGCCACACTGCCAACGTTCGGGTCCCCTCAGAAAGGTCTGCTCGGGCTGCCGATTTTAATTGACTGTTAACAACGAAAATTATCGCGCCACTGGAGCGTATTACAGCGCGTAAAATTTGTCAATCCGTCCTTCAAATACCTTCAAGCCCTTGCCCCGGTGCCAGGGCGCCCCGGTGACTCCGAACCATCATGGAGACTGGGCCGGGGCGCATCATATCTCACACGAGAACATTTAGCACATCGTAAAACTGTGCCATTTGGTGTGCACGGTGAAGGCACAAAATTTAAAGTCATATTCGGTGCCTTCAAGCACTTGGGCTTTTCCCATTTAACCCCCTCAACCTCTCCAATGCGCTTCATCCACCCTGTACGGTACGACCCACAAACCGACACTTGCAGAAATGTCAGTTAATGTCAAAATATGTTCCCTTCGTCTAACCATTGTCCTTCGATGGGGGAGGGAGTTGAGCTAGGACACTGGAGCGCGTGAACTTCCGACTTCCCCCAGAAAACAGTGAAGGGAATGATGAAACGAACATTGCACCCGAAAGAAGATCAACGCCGTGCACCCGACGATGACAACGCTCGTGGAAAACTTTCGTGCGAAGAAGAATGTTTAAAATTTCATGACAAATATTTTTCACTTAAAGCTGACAGATGCCACACTTGAGTGACTCCGTTCGAAACAAACGCTGTTTGGAGCTACATTCTCGAGGTGTGCCGTTGACAATTCAACCCCCTGTTTCATCATCCCACTGTTTGCCAGTGGTTGTTCGGAAAAGCTTGACAAAGTTTCGCATACTTCTGTAGCGAAGAGTGTACTTCGGGCTCCGATCTGTTTCTAGTCTGCACTTGTGTCAACGGAATAGAAACGTTCGGATTTCGAAAGGGGCTACCTTCCATTGGATGTTAAGGAATGGGATCAATTTGTTGCAACTGATTTAAATGTCGCTTTGTTGATAACTCCTACATTTTCTAACTTTATTATGAGATACAGTGAAAGATCTAGTTGAATATCTTGAAATCATAGTTAGTTTGTTACAGATATACGGCTTATGTCCTAGAATGTATGTAACTTCAGCAAAATAAACCCGGTCTCTATTTCCACATCGTTAAAACGGGATTTCATCACAGGACGTGTAGGAAAGAAACTAATTTTAATGCCAATACGTGCCACTGGCTCCAACACCACGCGCCATTACACAACCCATACCAACGGTGTTGAAAACTAGCTTCGCTTTGTTAGTAACAACCGACAGGAAGCGTACGGATGGTATTTTGCCAATACTGCCAACTACACAGCTGCTTTATTCAATAAAGACGGAAGACACATCCCCAGGTGTGAATAATTGACTTGCTCCCTTTGCACCGAAGGTACCGACGGTGGGAAGCAGGGACACAAAAGCATAAACTTCAAGATGACACGCGCTCGTGCTGCTGCACACATGTGTTAACGGTCGGCGCCCCACTTTGGAGCGTAAGTGAAATCGGAGAATAATAGCCGCAATTATGGTGTTCTATTTTGTATTCAAATCAGGTGAGACTAATCATTAGCCTTCTCGCTTTCAGTGTGCATTGAGTGCCGGATGGAGTTGGCCCGGTTGGTATCGCTGTGGGCATCGACTATTGACGGATCGCGTGCAATACTTCCTTGCAATTGTCACTGACAGCAAGCGTATCGAATTTGGAAGAAATTGATTTAGTGTGAAGCACAATCTGAACGCACTGAGAGTATGTTATCGATTGTCCACGTATATTTGGGAATCGAGGCTTTGCAGGAAAATTGGACATCGCGTATGAAAGGTACATCTGTCTTTACCAATAAACTATAACAGTAAAGTAACATATGATTTTTGTATCAATTTGATAATATTATATCGTATTCCGCTCTCTGAAATATCAAACTCCAACTGCGAGTAGTAGGAAGTAGAAGACTTAATGACTAGACTATTTATTTCGGTTGGGAGAAAGCCCTTTTTCATAAACAAATGGCTTTAGTGGCGCATAAGCATGAACATAACCATCATTTTTTAGAAGTACCGCCTAACCTGACATTCTGAATGTCTATACGAACCTTTAGTTCCTTCTTGTAAATTTATTTTATTCTAATTCTTGTTCTAATTAATATCGATATAGTTCACGCCTTATCATTGTTCTTAAGCCACCCCTTGAATTAGCCAGAAGAATGCTTAATGAACTAAGTAGCTCTCACGCTTATCGGTCTAACTTCGTAGCTTTCTCTCTTCAGCAGCCTCAGTGAGGACGGAGGGAACCTTTCGAATACTATTTTCGTTTAAGTATTTTTTCGGTTGTATTTGTTTTTTGACTGAGCTATTTACTACGTTTTATTTATCAAGAAGAACAGTGGGCGTCAAACGGACATATTAGTAGCTGCAGCGACAACTAATGAAGTATTTTTCAATCAGCTTTTGAAATTACATAGATAAGCAGCATGGACATGATTATTTTTTTTGAAAGAAAAATCTAAACAAACTTCTATTTAATGCAGTGGAACACTACAGTTCTTGGGCATACTTGGAAGTCCTTGGTAATAAAAGTTGGAGACGTAGCAAACAGACTTCGTTTGAGAGCAGGGCTTCATAATCCTTCATGCTTTAACTTGGCTCTTTGGAATCCTTCGAAGCCATGTCCTCCGATTATTGTTACATCCTCTGACAGATCATTTCATAAATATTTTAAGAGCTCCTTATTTAAAGTTGGAGAATTACTCTCCATGATCAATAAAAATATTAAAGTTCTGATTTTTTTAAGTTTTGGAACTTAAGAGATATAATTGAACTAAACCCCAAAAATAGCATTTAGTAATTCGCAGATTTTTACACGATTGTGTATTTTTCATTGACGAATTACGAAGTCAACGGCTAATTTATTCCCAAAAAAATATATTATCCCGAGTGAGGCTTCATGAATCACATCTTTGAGACTGAGTTGTGTAGTTCTTCAAGTTTATAAGAATTTATGTACATATTATGTAGCGAATAATAAGTGAGAGTTACATCCTGTAAAGTATTATAATGTTCGGTTGAGTCTTGAGTAGTAGTAATCCAATATCAGCTACCTAACTAATGCCTGACTAAAAATAGAACCGATCACAATTAAATGCTTCTTGTCAATCGTGCCAATATCGTGGATTGCTTCAAGTGAAGAAAGAAGAAGTTAAGACGCTCCATCCAATTATAATAAAACAAATCCACTCTATTGAACGGATAAATGACAGCCAGAAGGATGGAGAAGAGCAGAAAAAAAGAGATCACCGGTACCGGCGCTTACACTTGACCCCGGGCATCATTATCGGGAGCAGGAACAATCCAATCAGCCGCTGATTGAGACAAAGAAGAACCATCCCCCCAACCCGAAAGGTGGGTGTTTCGTGCCCGAGAACCCTTTTTCAAACATTCTGCTAATTGGGCGCTCCGGTGCAACGAAACGACATAATCAAATCACCAAAGCTTGGGAAATATCCTACTTTGCCTCCCATCGCTGGCCGTATTTTGCTTGGCCGCCGTGAAACGGTGCACAACGGTGCTTTCCAGGACCATGTAACGGGACGGGCTACGGAAAAATAAGCTACGTAAAATGTACCTTCCAAAATCGCGTCTGTAAGATGTTTGGTCGACAACATGCCCCTAAAACATTGTGTGTCCACTGTTTCCCAGCAGTCGTAAGACGAGAAGCAGCAACAGCACACACACAGAAAAAAACAGTGCTCGTTGACATCATCGTCCGAAGAAGTTGCTGACGTGCCCGGATGTCGTTTGCTAGTTTTCGCGTTCGTTCAACACGACCAAGAACGAATGTCCCCACGTCACAGTCAGCGACAACAACTCGGACTTGGGGTTTTACAAAAGTGAATTAAAAGGCATGGGGAAAAAAGTTTTTCGCTTTTCCATTTTTCGGACCACGCTGTGAACATACACTTACGATCCATTGTTCTTCCTCCTCCCACCCAAATGCACGATGGACAGGGAGGTTTGTTTTGCTCTGTTCCCTTTTGGCCGGAAATGATAATGGTTCTTTGCCCATCTCTCTCTCCTTCTCTTTCTATCGCTTTTTGTCTTCGGTTTTTCGATTACAAGTTATGCTTTCCAGCGAAACTGACAATGCAGTCGATGTGGAAAGGTTTGACCGGCATGGAGAATGAATGCAACGTCGGTGAGCACACTCATAAATTGTTTTTATGCATCATACGTGCATTTCATCGAAATGTAACCAATTTTCCGAAGCGCTTGCTGGTTCGTGTGGAAGCTTTAAAGCTTTCAACAAGAAAAACTTGAAAGATGTGCACAAGATAAGAATGTTAGTTAAGATAAAGGGAGGGAGAGTGTTCGATAGTATCTTGAAATATGGGTTCATTTCCTATATTTTCATCTTGGAGATCATTTAATAAATTTTCTTTAGCTAGTTTTTCTTGGTTTCAATTTTAATATAAATGTTTGCAGAATTTCAAATTTTGTATTATTATTAAATAAATTTAAATAGTTATCAGAAATTTTTACTATTTTTGATTGTTTGTATAGGGAAAAGAACTTATTTTATAGATTTCCGCGGTTTCAAGAAGTTAAACGTTGATATTATTTATTTACAAGCTATTATAATAAGGTTTTTTTTAAGATACACTACGGATATTTATAGAATCTTTTAAATTTTAAGTAAAAATCATTCTAATGTAGACACCAAGCTTTTGGCGTAGTCTTCCATTGGATAATGGGATCATTCTTTATAGCATTAATAAAACATAATATAAAATAACAATTGAATTACTACATTTAATTTAAAATTCAATCAAATGAATTTAGTTTTAAAACAGTCGTATTGAAAATTCATGCGTTTTTTGATAATTTATTCCTTATTCATGGATTACGTGCTTCGAGGTCGCGTAAATGCAATATAATTGAAGTTTTATCATTTGTATGTTATATTTTTTTCTGATACCTTTTTCCAACAAAACTATCAAGATTTATTGCTTTCTTTATGAAGCTTTTTTATGGATTGAATCCATGAATTGCTGTCGTTTGAACCTCAGAGCAAGAATTTTTCTCAGGTATTGTTTTAATTTTCCTCGGCTTACGTCACCATCTCCACGAATTGAACGCAACGCAACAAATAATCCGCTTCGCATGTTAGTGATCCACAAAATTGTTTACTGCTCCCCTTCTAACCCCTCCACATCCTCCCGGCCTACCTATTCCTTCAACTGCTAAATCCAACCCCATTGTGTGGCATTTAGTGCATAATGAAAATTAAAACATTCCCAACGGGGGTTGGAAGGATTACGTAAGCCATCGAACGAATGTTCCTTCCAGCCGTTTGCCGGTACCTTCTTCTTACAGCGCCAGAAGATTTTCCGTCTTAAATCTTGTTGCGTCTCCAAAAACCTGACTTTTGCCAGATAGCGGACAGGATCTAACCGTACGCCAACTGGATAGCTGTCACTAAATCAGGGTGGGATTAAAACTGCGAAATAAATTAGAGTAATGACTGTTTGTAAGCTTGTTTGTACCTGTTTCCTAGCGCTTCCATCCGTACTGACCCATCGTCCGCTTTTTTTTGTTATTCGTTTGTATTTCAGTGGAGTTGTACGGAAATTCACGTAGCTAGAGGTAAGGTTTTCACAAAGTTCCCTACCAACCACCACAATTATCTCTCTAAATACACCACAATCCGGTTTCTTTCGCCGTAACGAGTGTGATCCTTTTAGAACAGTTCTTCCTGGAACGCAATCCACACTCACACACACTCACATGGGCGATGCAGTATTTGCGTGATTGTTGGTCAGTTTGAACGCAACTTATCTTCCCATTACCGTGCCAGGTTGGCCACCGGAGGTTCTCTGGCCAGATTGGCTGCGTCCTGACCTCGACGGATTATCCCTGGTCGGAGTGGGGGGAGGGATACAGATAACCGGGGCACCGTGATTTAATTGACTTTAATTACGTCTTTCACTCAACCTCGCAAGATTGTTAGTCGTTTTTCATTAAGCTAATGGCAAGCGTTCATTTACAACAGTCCGAGTTGAGAAACGGGGTCCGGGGAGGTTTTTTTTTCGTCCTTTCGTTTCGAAACGATTTTATGCAATCACACAAATGTATCAACACAATTAAACACAATCACTTCACCTTCTTTTTTTACTGTTTTTTTTATATTTTTATCTTCACTTAAGATATTGTAGTTTTTGAGGACAAAAATCACTAACAACTGCTGCCCGATCTACAAAGAATTACTACCGCAGACAAACAAAACTGATGATCAAATTGGTATTCCTTTAAACCACTGCACTACGCACGGTCACCGTGTTTGACGTTTCACTTTCCTTTCCGTTACGAGTAGAAATTAGCCGTATATTCTCTATCGGCAAGCATGCAACAAACATGCAACGCACACCAGCTTGACGTGCAGTATCGCTTCCAGTTTGTCGTTGCATTTAATATGCAAAGAGCGTGCAATATATATTTTTTGCTGCTGCTGCTGTGTGTGTGTGCAACCAGCTTCTCCTTGTCTCGCACGCATGCTTTCCCGAAAAAGCCATCCCCCAAATGGCAACAAACGGCAAACACACCTTCTCACTCGCTTCGGCCCTTATGCAAACCAAACCTGCTGCTGAGATGCTCTCGCTTTCACCTCGCCTCGTTGCTATGGTGAGTTGTGCAGGGTGCTCGCTCATCTCATTACTTTCATTCGAGCGTGCGATGAAAATCCAGCAACAGGCGCCCATTTCTGTGGGGGTGAAGAATGCAAAAGACCCCCAACCCCCACTCGCGCATGACCCCATGACATTTGTGGCGCTAGAAAGAGATACCGGCATCGGCACATCCGTCGAGTAGCATATCCTTTGCATCACGAGTTTGCGTTCACGGTTCATGGTCCGTTGGCCCGTCCGTCCGAAAATCGGTAACATAGTAACCGATGCTATTCCTCCGCCAAAAACCGTGACACAGGGTTGATCCCACGCGACGATCGATGACTAAAATCGCAGCCAGCCGACACGGGGGCGCTGTTTAGTTCACCGTCGGTTCGATTTAGATTTTTGGCACGGCACGAAAAAGAGATTACTCTGTTTGCTTAGCATCACGGGACGGTACTCTGCATATTAAGCGATGGCTTACGGACCGATGGCCGCCGGACAATTGGGACATTGTTCTGAAAGGGGTCGTGATGTGTGATTTACAATTGATCTTTAAATTATCATCCCGAATGCTTTAGTTTCGGGCACACCAAATTTGAGCAGTTTGTACTTAAATCTAGCATTAACGGGGACGCCAAAGCTGCAGTTGGAATGTTGGAAATATTAAACTACACCATGGCAACATTCCCGCTGGAGTGGGCGTAAACTTAATTACTTCGCATGCTCGATCTGTGATTGATCATGCGCTTTCGGTGTGACAAGCGTACGTTATGATTTTTCGCGTCAATAAAATCGCTATTATTGTTATGTTTTTATGTTGTCAACATAAAAGTAATATTTTTACTTCCTTCCAATGTATGTTTAATAGGAAAATTGTTTGCATTGTTTTCGGAAAAAAACATGTTGATAAATTTATAATTTAAATTCTTACAGGCTGCGGTATTTTCTTGAGCATCTTCTTTCGCCAGAGCGTCGGCAGCATATGCCACAGCGAACGATACAACAGCTGCCCAAGTTTTCTATCCCGTATAAAGTAAAGCTCCTTCAGCAAAAACCAACTATGCATGCATGCGTGCTCAATTGAGCAGGCAGTCACCCTTCGACCACAGCGCACCACAAAACTGCCAAGACACGCGGCTCACATACCGTCCCGATCGATGATTGTGACGAATGACGGGAGGAGAATTTAAATATGAAAAAAGAAAAATATTGTTATTTCGATGAATTTATTATGATGATAAAATATTTCCCACATTCCACCGTACATGACCATATCCGGATCGGGTCAGCGACACGGTGAAGCAGAGAACCACCAAGCATGTAGGTTAATCTTGCAAAAGTGCCGGAGCGGGCAGAGCAATGGCAGCAGGGTAAAAGAAAATAGCTCCTATCGGTTTTTCATCAGCACGGCGAGAGCTCTCCATTTGGCGCACCGAAACCAAGTGACACCGAATGTGGGAAACAGGGCAAAGCACGCAAAATATTTCATTCCATCCTCGATCCGGAGCGCGTAAGGTGTTACGGTCTGTTGGAAAACAATAGGGAAAAAGTACGCCCCCCCGTAAGTCCCCGTCAAACATATAACCTTAACACCTTCCTGCACAACCAGCCAAGAGTGGCCAAACAAAAGGAAACGCAACGTTAAGTAAATGGAAAGTGCGGTACTGCAAAACCGCATCGCACATCGGATCGATAGGAATGTAGCATCGATGGGGTGAGTGGCGGTGGGATGTGTGTTCAGTAAAGCGTCCGTGTCATTGTTAAAAATGGTGGAAAATAACCTGTCATGTTGATGGACAGACGGTACGAACCGATACATCGACCAGCTCGCTGAGAGATAAGCCCCGTTGCACCCGTTGATAAGAGCGGGGTTTTCAATTTGTATCATCGGTCAATAGCTTTAACTTAGGCAGGCAGGAAGTAGACGCATAGTGTTATTGGCTAACGGAATGTTGGAGGAGAATTGTACGATATGTCTTAAAAATTCATCACAAACGAAGCTGGTTGAGCTGGTTGATTAGTTAGTAATTTATTACTGTACATTGCAATGATAAGGTGCCAGAGGGTTTTATATCTTAAAAACTTGAATCATCTAGCGGCAGAGATGTTAGGTACTTTATTGGGATTGTTTTTAAATGCGAAGTAATAAAGAAAAATTTGTAGTGAATTTACTATTTAACATCGACCTCGATGCAGGAACTTCAGTAAAGATTTTTAATAAATAATAGAATTAACTCCTGGACTATTTTAATTACAGAGTGCTCTGGACTAGTCCAGATTTAATTTCATTTCTTTAGATTACTTTGGAGTTTATTCTAATGATCCAAACCTTTTAAGAATTAAGCTAAGTGCTCTGGTTTCGCATATCTAGAGCTCCGGAATTCTTAGATTATTGTCAAATTTTTCCAAACCTTACCCATTACCTTCAATACACCAGATTGCTCCGAAACTCTTAATTTTTTCGAAAAATTTTCAATTTTCCGAAGGATTTTCATTTCTATAGGCTTTGACAATTCATGACATTTAAATAAGTTTGCCTTGTCTGCATCAGCAGTGTTCTGCAATTTTTCGTGGGCTTTCCAGGGTTTTCTGGAATCTTTCTGAATATTCTATAAAATATTCCAAGCATTTTTGAAATATTTGTTATAGAAAGTTGCTATTTTGTCGGTAAATTTAAAATATTTAAATATTTCTATTTAAAAAAAAATAAATTTTAAATATCTAAATATTCAAAAAAAATCAAACAAGCAATTCAAATTTTCTATTAAGATTTCAGCAAGCAGCAAATTTTTTGAATTTTTCTTTGGGTTTTCATTAATATTTCTTTGTAGTTTCCAGTAATATCAATTAAGAAAGTGTTTCCTTAGTTTGCCAAATAATTTTACAAATCTATTTAAATATTTTGTCAAATTTATTATGTTTTTTTTTTCACTCGTTTTCAAGGGTAACTTCGTTTTCCTTACCCTGTTTGGCAAAAAGTAAGTAATTTTCGAAAAGTTCTCCACAAATTTCCTCTTTAATTTTCACTAATGTTATACAACATGAAATAGCTAAACCTACATTTCTCTTAACTTATTGTTAGCATATCATGTGTGTCTTTATAAAATGTTTTAATTATTTTAAGTTGCGGGTAAATTTAAGTCACGGAAGCCAGAAAATGGCAGGCCAAGACCTCTCGAGGTTGTAGAGCCAGAGAAGAAGAAGAAGAAGAATTATTTTAAGTAGCTTTCCATAAAATGTACATTTGATTTCGTAAAAAATTCATAAAAAATATTGCTCAAATTTTTGGGTCTTCTCCATTTTTATTAATCTTATTTCACAATATACGTACACATATTGCTGCTTCCAATTCTCTCAGTTTTGATTGAGTGTTAATTTTCAGATTCATTTCCATCTCGTCTCAAACAAATAAAAAAATGATAACACCAAACCCGACACTGGTTGGGAAACTGGGACCAGGGGTGATGTGAACGGAATGGGGGAAAAATAATACCACCCCCGGAACGAAACTCATCTAGTAAATTAGCAGCTTCACTGAAGTTTTGTGATTATTCATACACTTTTGCCTTAATTATCGCAAGTAGTATATATGTAATGTTTCATCCGGGCAAACATGATGTTGGCCCACCGCTTCACCACCAGCAGCAGCAGCAAACGGGTAAAGTTAACCGAAAAGGAAGCACAATTCTGTCTCCCACGGCATGGGGGGGTGTATTGCACGACGGGGACGGGGACAAAAATATGTATGAAAAAGCTGCTAGACGAACAAGCGCTCTGCTCTAGAACCACATCGCACCAGCACTCAGAAGAGTTTGGAGGGCGGTAGTTTACATTTTGCATGGAAAAAGCACCGAAATGGGGAAAAACTGTGCGCACCGAACGGAAGCGCAACATCTAAAGACAGCGCGGTACTAGGTACAGCTCTAATAAACCGAGGCAAGATGCATCCGGTTTTTGCGGACCGAGCAGCCTTTGGCCCTGGGACAGTGCCCTGGGATGGCACTCGCATCGTGCAGCCAGCAAAGTATTATCTATAACCTGGTGGTGTGGCTTAGATTTCCACCATTCTCAACCGCTCGGTGGCCGGACCAATCCCGGAAGCAATCCCGGAAGCAGTGAAACGAGAAAACTGCAAGCCAGCAATGCTCTGTAACCAACTTGGTGCTTGGGGTGGTGGGGGGTGTGGATCAAGGACGGATGCGACGATAAGCGCAAGAGCCCTATCTTCCGTTTCGGTGTCCCGGTGTCCAGCACCCGGAGTGTGTCCGAGGGTGTGATAAAGGACTACAAAATTTAATTAGTATTCCAATGGCGTAATCAGCTGAACAGGCCGGGATGGGCCGGGATGGAATACTGCCAAGCGCAGTATGTTGCGGCAGCATCAACAATCGAGCACTGTACGATTCCATCACATTTGTTCGGAGCGTATTAGACTACGCCCGAGCTCAAGGGTTTGCATTCACGTGTTAATCTTACCATTTTTTCCCCGTCCGTTTCGCCGTTGTGAAATGAGGACGCATAACAAATTACACCTGTAATATGGTAAATGAGTGCGCTTGTTCTCTTGTTCTGAGCAAGGCAGAATATTAAGCGTACACTTTCTTGCCACACACACACATTTAAAATAGGTGAGCTTTGGAGCTTTTTTTGCTGAATAAAAGAAATCATTTTTGTTATTAAACAATCATGTTTGCTACTCCAACTCGAACTGGTTTAGATTACAGGTGGAGATTTTTTTTTTGTTTTTTGTATATTTTCAAGATGTTTCTGCTTCGTTAGAGAAGAGCGAAAAGGGATGATAAAGCATTAAACAAAAAAAAAGCGACCTCAAGGGGCAATTCCGCACCGAGTACGTTCAGGTATTTAATCAATGTCTTTCTGCGAAATCGTTTGGAATTATTCTTCCGCCTTTACGGTGGACGAACCGTTCTGTGGTGTGTTTGTTGATATTATTCCTCAAAATGTGTGTTTTTCTCCTTCTCTCTTTTGAGCCTTTTTATCCAAAACATTGATGCTACGGAAGGAATTTATTAAAAAAGCTCTCGTTTTGAAATCCAACCCTTAGCTTCCCAATTTCTGTGTTTTACTCTCGCTGCGTGAGAACTCAATCCTTCGGCGCGTTGACAATCTGACTATCCGTTTGGAAGATGGAGCGTAGGAAAAGTGTGTTTTTAAGAAAATGGAGACCCTCCTCTTACGCATGATTGAACACAGTGAATTAGTACGCAGGAGATATTAAATTTGTTTTTAGGCTCCTTCTTCAGCTTCGGCTCCTTGGCGCGCGTGTGTGGATCTTTGAAGTTTGCATCTGAAGCTGAACGAGCAACAAGCGAGCGTATGAAAATTCGCCTTCCTCACGGTTGTCTCTAGTACCGTGTCTCAGGTAACGCTCACAGCTTAAACGTACCAAGCGAACAAATAATACACACGCGGCACATCGTTTCCGTGGGCCAAAACCTCCGGAGAGAATATATAAATCACAACAACGGGAAATTAATTGAATCCCGGAAAATTGATGATATTCCTGTTCCGTGCAAGTCCCACGGGAGCATCGGGCGTTTGGGTGTTTGGATGGGGGATGAATGTAATAACACCACCAGATTTTCGTACGTGATAGCCCAGGTGATGGAATTCGAACGGCGAATCAACAGGGTGTGATCAAACTAGTCAATAAAAGTTCTATTTTCCTCCCTGGTGTGAATGAATCACTATAGTCTCCCTTAACGTTGCCAATAGGACGCTGGAATTGTATGTATGATTTTTTTTATTTATTGAATGATCGAGTGGCAGCTGGTTCTTTTCTCTGAGTTTAAGATTTTATTTACTATTTCAATCAATAGCTCCATTAGTTAATTTTAGTTCTAAAAACTCCTAAGGACCCATCCTATTGTTACGTCGCACTGATAAGAGAGGCGAGATTTCTTTAGAGTGTTACGATTTGGAATACAGGTGGATAGAGTGAAATAATCAAACATTGCGTATCGAACAATAATACTATCTTAAAATACGTTGTTCCTTGTAAATCTTGGTAATAAAGAACTTATTTTAAAAAATTTTCTTTCACTCCAAACTTTTGGAATTACGTTATAAATCTTTAATTGTAATAATTCACTTGTGTTCTTACAAAATCTGATAATGTATGACAAAGATGAATTTGATAGTTTTAGTTCTATTACTGTAGCCATTTTTAAGTTAATAAGAAAACTGCAATCATTTATTCGTTAGTTAGTCTGCAACAGGAAGCGAATAACTCTATGATCTAGTTTTTAAACATTCTCTTGCTTCTAGAGACAGATCAGAGAGTCACAGTGGAGCCTCTTCCGAACCTTCAACATCAGTAGTAAACGTCTAGGACAGCTAAGCATCTAACAAATTAAGATAAGACTTTACTTTTGTTCAGAACTAGTTTGAATCATCATATGTTTTCAATAAGGACAAGAAACAAATTAAATCAGACATAAATAATAAGCTTAACTCCAATCATAACAAGGATCTGGAAAATTATTTTAGGGACACTTATTAACAGTTAATTATTGCATAATTTTACAATGACGAGTTTGACAATTAGGTGGTATTTCTATGCCGACAAACAATGCAATTTAAGAAGAGAAGGATTTGCTGTTATTTTCTGCATGAATAGTCAGCCATAATATTCTAGAGGATTTACAAAAAAATGGTTCTTCTTGATGAAAAATTATGTTCAAACCAAATTAGAGCTGTCGAAGGTGAGGAAAATGCCTGTTGCAAAACGTATTGTAACAATTCGAGGGAACATTTTGTGTTACGAAATAAGTTAATGTTCCATTTCATATCAACAAATTTTCATTTTGAAAAAGGCTCGCAACGTTCACAAGCCTGGAAAACACGTTTTTAAAGAACCATTTAAATACCTGCCTTACTGTGGCTTCCAAAAACAAAACCATCCCAAATCTCATTCCCACCCTCATGTGCACAGGAAAAACCACGCATCGGACAGGCTCGTCGCACATCACACTCGAGCAAAGCGAAGATTAAAAGGGGAATAAAATATCAATTTGTGCGAAATCGAATACCACGCTCGTTTCGCTTTGTACTCGGCGGTGTTCCCTCGCGCCCTTCATTGTTTCTTGTAATTTTACATCCCCCCGTTCCGACCACGCCCGTACGTTCGAAGCGGACGAAAATGGATGACATTATTCAAATTTTGCGAACCCGTGCATTCATCACCCTCCCTGAAGCTGTGTGAGTTGGGTGTCGGGCAAGAAGCATTCCAGATTGAACGATTCGATACACCGGCCGAAGGTATTCCGGACCGCAAACTCGTACGTCAAAGTTTTTCCGCTCCATTCGTAAGGGTTTTCCCCAATCGAAATGGTTCCGTTTTTTTTATTCTTTTTTTCTTCTTCTTCTTTGTCGCTCTTCTAAGCCTGGTCTGCTACCTTCCCGTGACGGCGAATGGATGAAAATCCTTCTAGCAAGAGGTTTTTTTTTCTTTAGACCATCAATGCCGAACCGTTTGGCCCTGGAAAGAGAAATGCTTACCCCGTGCGTTTTCCTACACCCGCTTGGGGTCCCATCAATCGATTTTGTCACCATAAAAATGCAATCAAACTCTTTCAGCAGCGTGTTTCACGAACTAGGCGGTGCTACACTTTGAATTTCGTAACGGTAAATTACTTCCTTAAAAAGTGAGCAAAAAAGTGAGCGGAAACCAAACACTTTGTGAAAAGAAAAGTTACCAACAAAAAAAAAAAAAGACTCTGATCGTCCTACGGGTTGGGGCTGCGAAACGGGAAAATGGGACAAGGGTGGCTATGGTGGGAGCTTTGTCCCAAATCGATTCCACCCGGCAGCGGCAAAACGTTGCGTATCACCGCAAATGGGAAATTAAACAGAGTTCACTTATTTTACGATGAATAAGTCACCGCAAGTCGTTCGACTGTTTGTAAGAAACCCAATCAATCATTGAGTGATAGGGAACTATCTCCAGTTTCTGGGGAACTGTTTAACTTTTCAATAATAGATGTGCCGTGGTGTGCCGTGAGAATGGGGGGGAGGGGGGAGGTCACACCAACACGCTTCTACAAACGCGAGTGTATTTGTAGAAGAAAGCGAGATACGCATCGATACGGCTGAAGGTTGAAACCGTGCTTTCCACGTGCCGTAAAGCTTTCCGTTTCTCCGAAACTACTTCCCCGATTGGGATGTGATGGATAATTAATGAAATGCATGAATTCCATTAATCATAAGCAGTATCACGCGCTTTTTGTTATCTTATGCCAGTGGAAGATGTGTTATAGATAAAGTCGAGCATTCGAAACATCTAATTACTTAGAATCCGGTTAATATTGCAAACGGTAGATATTTTGGTGCAAAGTTGTTTTGTTACAGTTTGTTACAGCAATTAAGGAATTCTGCTCAGAATAAAAATATATCCATCAAATCTGACATTTATTGAAAACAGCCTTCAATGTTTTTAAGTTTTTTGAAAATTATGTATCAAAAGAAGTACATTTTTAATTACAATAAAATTATTTTATTATAAATCATGGTACATCGAGTTAGTTTTTTTTCCAAAATTAATGAAAATTGGACAAATTACTTAATTTGTTATTTACTTGTTTAATTAAAACAGTATAATAATTTTTAAGTTTAAGAAATTCACCATAAAATTTGCTACATATTTGCTACAAAGTTTTATTCATTATGTGTGTTTTTTTTATTGTATGACGGTAGGACAATTAATACTTATTTTACCACGGAACTGGGTAGCCGGTCTTTGCTACGGATAAAAGCTCCCGGTAGAATTTCGCATTCAATTATAGACATTTCTTAAATGTGTGCATCGAACCTGTTTCCATGTTTTAATTGACGTTTATAAATCATCCTTTATTAGTCTTAAAATAATTGATTAACATTTAATTACTTTTCCCTCTTTTCGAATCGATTTATGTAAATAGTGAGTAAAACAAAGATATTAAAGGAAATATCATATTGTCAATCTTTAATGGCAATTGACTGAATTTGGTTAATTTCTTTAAGAGTTTCCATAAATGATTTTTTACAACAATTTATTGCAACATTTAATTTTATTGAACTGAAAATCATATTTAAGCTATGAAAGGTTTCTTAAAAATTCCTTCCGCAATGAATTTTTAAACGCAATGCACGATTTTGGACATGTTTTTTAAATTAAATATCAGCTCTTATAACTTGGCAAGACATCCAACCGAGCTAGACGTAAATAATATAAATACAACATGTATTTATTGTCAAAACCACCCATACAACATGGGCCTACATTAACCAATAACAGCAGTACACAAAAACTTACCTTCGCGCTAACAGAAGGCTCGTTAATTTTGGGTTTCTTTTATCCCAGACCAGCGCTTCTTCATTTTCAATTTCCGGTCGTTTGAAAGCGGAGAATGAAATGAAATCAACGAGAATCCTCTGTAAGCAACCCAAAGACTACAAAAAAAGAAAAAAAATGCACGCCATCCACCTGACACAAAGCAGCCAGTAGCAGGTAGCAGCATAGAGCCAACACGATACTCACTGACAAACGTATGGATGGTACGAGAGGGGGGGAGCTTTACAGAACCACCAGTATATATCAATTTTATTACAAACTCCACAGAAATATCATTTCCGCTCGCCTTAAGAACGCTTTTCAAAACCAGATGTCAGCGTGAGCTCCCAACTTCTCGGTAGCCAGCCCTGCGGGAAAGAAAAGTGTGCACCGTGCGATAAGAAAAGTCGACTGGTAAAGCCAAAAGCAAAAATCCTGTCCCACCGTACCAGGGCGGGCGGGCGGGCGGACGGAATGGTTCGAAGAAATCGACCAGATTCAAAGCATATCTTCCATTTGGCATCAGCTCGATCATCATCGGGCATCACAAAAAACGCATATCGGTGTGGTACATCCCCGTCAAGCAAAACTGTAATGTGACTGAAAAGTGGACCACGTTATGCATGAGGGCTTTCGCGCTCAAATAGGGGAAAATAAGACAAAAATAAAATAAGATTGTCAATAAATCTACCCTTTTATTGGGGCCAGTTGCCGAAAAGTCCACCACCCATTGCAGGAGTTAATAAACCAGAATTTACGACGCTTAAGGAGCTCGCGTGTGTCTCCAGCTTCTTTGTTGGACTTGTCGAGAGAGAGAGAACCAAAAAAGAACACTGTATATATATCGTGAGTTTAGCACGATACGTTCATGAACTTGTATTTTTGTAACACGTCTCCACTCTCGTCCGTACTTTTAATCGTTACGGCCGCGAACCGAAGGACAACGCGGTTAGCAATAATTTTGAATTTCCCAACGCTTGCCAACGCATCCTTTCGGCACGTTTTGCACTTACGTTACTTTTCGTATGTCCTTTCTTCAGTGGGGTGGGAGAGCGTTTTCCCCCTTCCTAACCGCTGAAGGATTTTCCTAACTTGGAAAAGCTTCCAATGGAAAGTCCCAACCCCATTGTATGAAGCTGGTGCCGACCATCGAAGATCGACCGTTCGAGCATCTGGAGCCGTGGTTCTAAGTTTTGGTGCACCAGGCGCCTCCACCCGAAGACACGCCCGATTTCTCAGCGCCTTCCATCTCGCTCAAAAGAAAAGGAGTTAAGAACAAAGTTTAGCGTAGCTGCTTAAGCCCTGTATTTATAGAAGGAAAACTTTCACTCCAAATCTACTTTCCCAAAAGTCCCATTTTCGGTACAGTGGCGTCCCCCCTTTTGCGCCTCAACACACCGCAAAGAGTCGATCCAGATCACCGATTGGAAAAATCCTCCCGCACCCATCCATCTTCCTCTCCTACACTGCGCCCTCTCCCAAGGGAAGAGTCGGCACCAAACCGTACCAGTATCAGTTGCAAACCCGTAAAGAGCTTTTTTCCTTCCCAAGGCGAGAAGCAAGCAAGTGGACATGATTTGTGGCAAAACGGAAGCTCAAGAAAGTATAAAATTTAATAGTTATTAACCCCTATTGAAGGGTTTTCGTGCAAAAGTTCGGTTCACGGATAAAACTCGGTGTCGTGGAAAAGTATCGACTGCAATAAAAATGATTGTATTTTAGTTTTCTTCCGGGCACGTTCAACCCTCGCGTGCGCGCGTCCGTTTCCCCCAGAAGTTTACATTCCTGCACCCAATCGTAACGATGGAGGCTTTGAACTGCTGCTACTTGCTGCAGTTTGCTTGCACTTGGCTGACTCTGGATGAAATCAGGGGTGGCATCGAAACAGGAAAATTGTTTGGGAACTTTCAAGGCGGGGGGTACCGAAAAAGTGCCCAAGAATGCTGTCCCTTCGTCAAAGCGGTGCTTCTTGCCAAAAAGGGAATTACATCATCTGTGCTGGCCATCTTTTGCAAAAGCTTGCACACACGCACACACACACTGCGACATACTCTTGATGCCGGAGAGTTCTGTTTTCATTTCAACATCCAACATTTCCCTGCAGGATGAATCCTCGTCTATCCTGCAAATGGGCACACAGCGCACTAGTACTCTATCTTTTACGCTTCGTCTCATTGCTTTCTCTCTCGCTCGCGCTCGCTTTTCGAAGCCCACTGCCACGGCTCAACAAGTCCCGTTGCGGGGTTTTCCGTGCACAAATTGGGTGGCCACCGAGCATGGTGTATACAGGTGTATTGGTGTGCAGTGAGCGGAACAAGCACAGCACGGATGAAAAGATCGGGGCAAAGGAGATGCATCCATGATCTGTCGCTCGTATTGAACCCATTCAATTTTAATGCTCTTACAACAAAGTGAAAAGAAAACGACAAAGAGCTCCCGTTCCATCTTCCAACCCCCCTCCCCCGGCCACACGCTTCCGGACACGAACTGATAGATTTTAATGCAAAGTGTGTCCCCGCTTCCAGCACACCCCGTCCAGTGGCCGTCTGAGGTTGATCATTGTCCGGTCCAGGCCTTCTGGCACATTAAATAATCCCTTTTTGCCGAATGACTTGCGTCCCGTTCGGTATTGCGCATGGTCCAATGGGTTGGGTGGACAGCTTTGACAGTCCACTGTGTTTGTGTTCCGGCCCTTTACTCGATACCCGGGACGAAGGATTTTGTGCATTTGAGTTTGTGTATTTTTTTTGTTCTTCTTCTGTTCTCGCTCCATTTTGTCACTCTTTCTTTTGCGATTACTAAACCGAACCGAAAGCCAAATGGACAAAAGACATTACATGCCGAAGCTGGGCATGCTGGTTTGAAGTTGAAGTTTTGTACCAGATTTAATGTTTGATCGGGATGAATGTTAAAGTGTGATTTGGATATTGAAATTCACAGCCATTTTGATTGTGGTGTTTTATTTAGACTTGCTTAATATTAAAATCGGGCCGAATTCGAGTACCTGACTCATTTTAATTTGATTATAATTAAATAGTTTAGATTGCACTACATATGACTCTAGTTCGCCGAATATGCTCTTCAAAGCGCGTGTGAAGCACGCTCTTCAAAGCGCGTAATAAAGTATTCTGTAAATAAACTCATTTGTAACAATAGAACTTCATTCGATTTTTTCTTTTGTT
>AXCM01001849.1:0-34916 GCA_000473375.1 Anopheles culicifacies | reverse complement strand
TCCAAGGGATTTGAGAGCGCTCCAAGAATTCGACCCAATGGACGCCGGTCGAAATAAATCTCCACACATCTTCGTCTTGCAAAGAATAAAAACCTTCACATGTGTGATTGTGGGGTCGCGGAACGTTTACAAAAAAAAAAAAAAACACCAAGTAAGTGGAAACACACACAACAAGGCAAGATGAAATTTAAACAAAAACATGTCATCTGTCAAGTTTTCTGTCCACCAAACGTTACGCCCGGGTTTCATGATGAGCAAGCATTGTTTTATTGAGTAGTTGATTGGGAAGGAATCCCATTTAGTGTTCTTTTGTGCTTCTGATCTCGATTTCCATCGGCTTCTGACTAATGTGCTGCGACCAATAAAAGCGGTAATACCCATTTAAGGTGTTGTAGAAACGAGCAACGCTCCGTTAATGGACGTTCCCAGAAAGGTCGACGACGGTACGATTGGGAAGGATCGATGGATCAAAGAAACGAAAAACTAGGCCAACTGCAACCTGTGATCGTACTTTGCACTTCAAAAGGTGGGAATAGGTCGTATAACTGATCGTAAATAACAATTGGATGCATATTGATGAACTATTGTAACACATCTTTACTGCATTTAAAACGTTTTTGAGACAGAAAGACGTCAATAAACACATTGGACCAATGACGGGTTTGACGAAACCCCTCAATATCTGGTGTTAACAGTAGAAAAAGTCTATATAACACGATTATATTTAAAATATTCTAGAATATTTATAAAAGGAAAAAATCATGTCCGTGTATTGCCTTGATAGGTCTGAAATTAGATAATTATGACTTCTTCTGCTTTGGGAACATCCAGCTTATATTTTTATCAATTTTATTTAAGAGGATTCCAGAGACTAGGTTGTTCAGGGTTTTGACAAGATTCCAGAATTTCTGGACCCTTAGTTCTGGTTCAAACACTCGTCAAGTATTCTTCTAGCTGTCAAAAGTGATCCTAAAGGCAGTGAAATATTATTAGAATACAAAACTTGTAGAAAGTAAATTCAAGGATGTGTATTCAAAATTGATTTGAAAGGAATGAAACAATTCTCGAAGGTGAAAAGGTTTACCATAGAATATCTCTAAAATCTCATGTGGCCATCCGATGGGAGAGTTGTCGCCGAGCCTTCACACAACGGACCGGGGTTCAAGTCCCATGCAGATCTTCCCTTCGTAATTGAGGACTGATTATCCAACTACGTTGTATCAATAAGTCTCGTAACCCAGAAATGGCAGGCATGACCGAATAGGCCGTTACGTCACAGAAAAGAAGAAGAATCCCTAAAAACTCTGCTTTTTTATACGCTTAAATCAAAGTCCCTACAATTTGACCCAACGTTAACTCTGATAATAGAACATAAATAAATAATTATAAAAAAAAAAACATCCCCTCGACGAAGTCCCTACCAATAACAGAAACCAGATGAATGCAATTCTATAGACTTTGATGTTTAGCTAGAATTGTTCCCTTCGCCCTCGGTAATGAAACACGATCCAATGTGCTTCAAAGCATTTCAAAGGAAAATTACATTTTATCCCTCACTCAGCTCTTCAATAAATGAGAGATTTTGCTTCTTGGCCAACCAACAACAGTGGCGTGATTAGCGATTATAGCTGTCAGGGAAGTCGAGATGTACGTGCTAAAACGCACGATCACTTTCCCCCGCCCCTACTGGCTGACCCCCCAACAAACGGGGCAATGGAAAATGGACAGCAAAATAAGCCTGTTTAGAAATTCTCAAGGATTTTCACGTCTCACAGGATGATGCGTCGCGTCACGCCATTATTCATCGCACAACAGTGTCCGGTACGATCCGGCCAAAGAATGCAATCCAATGGTTGATGAATATTTATCGCAATCTGACCGTCATTTTCTTTGAGGCTTTTTTTCCCTGTTTCGCTTACTTACTCCCTTCAAGCAGGCGCCATCTCGCGGTATAAAATGCAAGCTCATCAATCATGGCTAATTTTCTATTCTTGTTTACTTCTCCATTTTATCAGTAATTTCTAGGCAAGGTTACTTCCGCCTTGGGAAGTCGCTCGTTGAGATGGAAGCGAGAGAGACAAATAGGAAAAAAGAACGTGGATATTGTTCTATTTTGTTTAAAGGTGTTGAGAGATATTGAGCAGACGCTTAACAACAAACAATCCGAGAGAATAACCAGATTGGATACTTCCAAACCTAACTTTGAATTGGTAGTACCAAAGCAACTTTAAAAAACCGAAGCACTTGTGAGAAGTTCACTGTTTCCCTTTTAAAGGTCTAACGCATTTAACCTACGATGCGTTGTGCGCGCTATTACCATATGCCATTCCCGGTGCCTAACGTCAACGGTCGTTTCGATGCCTTTCCCAGAATGGGTCCAGAAAATGAACATCAACAAACGTGAAAACACTTTATTTTTATGTTTACGCCACACCGGACGCCCGATGGTAATGTGATGGCCCTTTTTCCTGATCCGTTTGTACAACAAGGGTCAGACGTTCGATGAGATTTTTATGACGCTCTGCACGAAAATGGCTGTGACCACCAGCAACTGTTAAACGGTTTTTGCTTTGCGAGTGAAGTGGAGGAGAGTTCCTTTAGAAGTGTCTATCGAATTGTTTAAAACCGCCGTTTTGGACGCCATTTTGAATTTTTTTCTTCATAAAGTGATTTTTACTAAATGAGGCAGAGAAAATAGTGCCTTTGTTTCCCCCCAATTCCTTAAAAGATGTGTTAATTGACAGCCCAAAATCCTACCCTGTTGCGGCGCGAGGTAACTACCCAGAACCGTATACTGTTGTTTGGTAATGTTTGGTTACAAATCAACCCAATGACCTAAATTGCGGATACCTTACATCTGCAACAGTGCTAGCATGTGAATGAGCGAACGAGCGGACGTGCCTTATCGACAGGAATGTCTCACATCTGGTGTGCCACCGGCAAGGTTTACGGATTAGTGGAGAGCCTCGAATAAGGAGCATGGTCACAAACGTTCCACGGTCAATGAGCCAGTTTCCCAATAGGGGAGGCGAGATTAGGCGTAATCCTTCTGGCCAACAACTTGGCGGACGGGGGGTGAGCAAAAAATTAAATAAAACACAAAGCAGAAAACACCTTACCTAGACAAATTTCCTGCTATTCGTCTTCTTCCTACTCCACAACCTTTGACCCCATACGAGGAAGGATGCAGATGATTTGGTATGGTCCGGTTGGCTGAAGACAAATGTTACGCCATTTTATGGCTGAGCCGGAACAACCGAGAATTCTTCATGCCGCTATGTGGCCACCGTGCTTTTCTATTTTTTTGCTTAACTCACATACATTCACTTCGAATGTGCCTAACCTCACACATACCGTAGAGAACCACAAATATCCGCCAGTGCTTGCTAGATGATGCTGATGGTGCTTGATGTTCGGTTTGGTTTGCTTGGATGGTTTCGCTGCATAAATCATCTGCAGAACGGATCTCCCCAGGAACCACCAGTACAGGACGAAGCCCCTTACTTGATCCCGTTCAGTTTCGTTCGTAGAACAATTTCGTAAAACAATCTGGCACTGGGGGTCTTTGCTCTAGACGAGCAACGAAATATAGAAAGAAAAGAAAACATATTTCCAACGAGCGAGTGGAAGGAATACGGAAATTGAGCGTATCGTGTGCCTCACTCCTTGCTTCTGAGAGTTCCTCAGCAATGATGGTTTACGCTAATTTTGCGCCATAAAACATTCACAAAGTTTGGAAAGAGCTATGATCCCTTTTTTTGAGGGGATTTCGGTGTCGAAATGTGGTTTTGATTTAATTCCTCCCTTTAAGCACTTTAAAACATTGATGCTTAGGCATTTTTTTGTTGAGGTTTTGAATTTGAATGTCCATGTTGTTGAGAAACTTTGGCAATGATTTGGTTTAGTTACTTTTTCCCCAAGGGAGACCTCACTAGGCGAAACTTTTTTTAAAACTAAACGGACATTGCTGCGAATAGTTTCACAAATCGAACTACTCGCAGTGTGCAACTCGTCCATCATCACGTCTCATCTTCAAGGGCTCATCATCAAACATGCTGCGCCTTCTCGCAACTGCAGCTAGTGACACGCCACTCGAGCCACACCCTCCGGATGGCCTTGTACGGTTCAACAAGTCCTCTGGACAAGTGTGACGCCACTCTCCTTCGTCCTTCGATGGTCAAGTGCTTTTGGGATGCGCAGCTCTTCTGAGTGTCAGATTTCGAGCAGCCGATGTGTATAGAAACACATAAATTCTAAAAAAAGGTTTGTGAAAACATTTGAGATATTTATTGCTAGCGTTTCTTTGTAGCGGCAATGTAAAAGGAGAAAAAAGTGGATTAGTTTAAAGTTACATCTTATCCTCTAAAAAACATGTTTCACAGTGAGATTTGTTTGGGAAACATGAACAGGGTGGGAATAATTCAATTGAAGAGTTTTGTAAACATTTAAAAAGTAACTAAGAGTGGATAGAAGTATTCTCTTAAAAAGGAAAAAGGAGTTTAAAAAAGTAAAAAAAAAAAGATAGCCTTATTCTATAGTCCATAACACAATTATAATACCACTAGTTTTTTTGAGAATATCTGAGAATTAGTGAAAAAGTAGAAACTTATTTGATTACTAATTGAAAAAGTTGAAAAGATCGGAGGAATTGGTATTCTAATGATATTTGCAATTATTCCTCATTATACCTAATATTTGGTTTAATTTTTCTGTTAGGGTTTCGGATTTCACAACGATTCCAAAGTAGTTTACATCTCAAAAAGACCAATTTCATGTCACATAGAATTATCTTCTGAAAATGTTATTGGTTGCTGTATCTGGAATTTCAAAAGACATTTTTGCATCTTCATAATAATGAAAAAGTACTAAATTAACAAAAAATAACTAAATATACACAAAAAATACAATAAACCAAAAGCATTTCTTTAAAAAAACATATTTACATAATTTAAACTTACATTTTATCTTCTTTCCAGTTTTCCGGTTGAAAAAAAAAAACTAGTGTCCTCATAGTTATATTACACACTGTATAAACTTTCCAATAAAATAATTCTAGATGTCCTAAATATATTTTTTTCATTTTTTTTCAAAAACTGTCCATGAACTTAATAAGGATAATGAGTAAATTATAATAAACCAGAGTTAATAGGCTTCCACCCTTATACATTAACTGGCAACATATTTCACCAATTTCTAGAACCTCTCATTGCTGACTGCTAAACTGCCTGTTTCAAAAACCCTACACCAATAATTTAGCAATTTGCAAACTCTCCAAACAGCAATTATATCGTGGCAAAAGGGAAAACACAAAAAGACTGGGTCAATTGCCTCTAGAAAAGAGGCGTGTAGAAATCTCCTCGACGCGGAACAGTTGAAGTTTAAAGCTGGCGGAACAGACCCAGAAAAAATGGGAGCTTAAAATCCCTAGCGTCCCAGCGGATGAAATGTCCATCCCGAAGGGCACAAACACAAATTCTTCATTAATGACGACAAACGCTGGACGTGCAAGGACAGTGTAAAAGTGTCCTTTCTCGTTCCGGGATGGTCGTGCTTGTTTTTCGGTGTTAATTAATAATTCATCACAATGCCCACCATTTTCCGTTGCGAAAGCACGAACTGCAGGAAAAGATTCGTTGTGGAATGGGATGGTGACAGTCCCGGAAGTGTACTGTGGGTCAGTGATGCGCAGGAACTGGTAATCTCTTTTTTTTCTTCTTTTGCGTGACATTAGACAGTAATCGCTAGCCGTGCGTAAAGGAGTTTGGGAAAACTGCTGCTGTTTTTGGGCTTCTTCTGCTCGATTCCGAGAGAAAGAGTTGGAGCAACGAAAATAATGGGCTGTGTGTATGTGTTCGTTGTTTTGTTTTTTGCTGAGAAGTCCAAAGGGTCGTCCTAATACGACATTCGGGATAAAGCAAACCCAACAAATTGAAGCACGCCAGCTGAAGCGCATCCGTGTACTCCGGAAAAAGAGTCCAGAGTCATGCAAGAAACCCTTGAGTGCTGGAAAAGCTCACACGAAAATGAATGAATTTCACCCCACTTCCGGGGGTACGGTGAGAGAGGTTCGTTTTATGGCCACTTTGCGGTTGTTGTGCCATTGCGCGTGAATTGTTTCCGCACACCGGTATGGTGCACCGTACGGCGCCATTTTGTGAATTCGCGTACGACGGGAAAAATTACACACAGCAGTTGGGCAAACATTGCCATTAACGACAAACCACTGTAGTAGGAAGTTAGTGCCGTCGACAAGCGGCGGAAGTACCGGAATTAAGCACGTGCACTTTTTGGGGTTGTCCACTTTTCCTTCCAATTACAAACGGCAAACACACATCAGGAGAACACACTTTTATTGGTCATTTGGGGCAAGCGGGATGGACAAAAAACAAACACAAAGCACCCCTCGAAAGGACAGCTGCTGCGACGTGATTATCGTTTTAATAGAAGCTCCCGAAAAAGGGTGTTGTCGGAATGTTGTCGGAAAAGTGACATCCAGTTTAGCACTTCTTGCAAAAAGTGTAGGAAATGCCCGTAAAACTACCTGGACTGCTACCGTATACTCGTTGCGCCATTGTTCTGTTTAATCCTCTTAACCCTCTTAAAGGAGCAAGTTTTGTGTCAGAAAACTTTCACCAAGAAAGCTCCCGGGGATGATAAACTTTCTTCGAACAACATGAAGCACAGGTAGAATGGTAACAATTTCCACCGAAATACTATACACTTGAAGCTTGAAAGGGGACCGGAAGAACACACACACAGAGTATGATAACTTTGCCTACCGATCGCTTCACGCCCTCCGGACACACCCTTTCGCTTAGCAAATTATCAACAACGGTCTGTGTACAACGAACAAAACAGCGACAAATGGCATAATGACACCGTCGAAATGGCCGCGGGAAATTGTCGAAACACTGCTCCACTTCAGCCGGATCCTTAATGTTGGTAATTTCGCAAACTTGCCGTCGATTTGTGCGTCTTTTGTGCAGACAAATCGGCAGTGTTCGTTTGTTTCAAGGGAAGTGGAGGAAAGTTTATCTTCGGTAGTTGATTTGCATGGAAGCGTATGCTGGTCGGGGACGGAAAATGGTTGGTGCGGTGAAATATTGACAGTGGTTTGACGGGGTAGACTGGTGCTGTGGTCTTTCCTGGAGGGGGTAAAATCAATTTTCCAACCATCCATAAAGTCAACTCATCCCACGGGCAAGCAAGAGTTACGGTAAAGTTTGTCTATGAAAGTTGATAATAGCTGTCGACAAATCTATTGAATATTAACAGTCAAAGAAACTATAAGCCCAATTAATCTATGTTGATAGAATACTTAACTTAAGAGTTTTATTACATTTTTAAACTATTTTCAATATAAATTTTGTTTAAGTTAAATAAGCTACCTCATTTATGATTTTTTTCATGAAGTAAGTAGTAGAGAAATACTAGTTCATACTGATTGTCAACAGATGGCGTTAATAATTGCTAGTGTTCTTTTGACAGTTTATACTTCAATTTTTTTAAATTATTGTTATTTATGAAGTTATTAATTGTTTATACTTTTCAATTGAATTTTCTATTATTTATGCATGTTTATTAAGAAACTATGTAAACATAGTAAAAATATAATTTTACTTGTCAAAAATACTTATTTCATGCTCTATATACCTGTTACTCAGAATTCTAAAACACTAAAATTTAAAAACGAAAAAGGAAATAAATTGAACCATGTATGAACGTACATGTTTGTTTCAATTCCTTTCGGAGTGACAACGCATTGCAGTAATTGCTCTTAATTGGGAGGAAATTAGTTGATATTCATGTTATGTTCCAAATTGAACTCTGATATTCTAGGAACTCGGTGCATCGACCATGTACGAATTAGATTCAACCCACCATGAATACGACGAGAATTCTTTATCGATCTTTCGATCGAGTTCGCAGCAACGATTACCTTGTTACGGCCGTTCCACAATGGTAAAACTCGATTTACCGTATCGGAAAAATCGGACCACCAACGTCTATTTTCTACGGCCATTCATCATCCACTCGACGTTATGTCGACGTGAACCATTTTCTTACTGCTACCAGTATTAACTTTACCCACTTTTTAGATCATCCTCGCGGTATCGTACACTACCACCACGCAATGTCATTCACGATTTAGTGGCATTGGATTTTGGGAAGGGTTTTTCTTACTTTTTCCTCAAAAAGCTGTCACTTGCCCGGCTCGCACCGGTTCCATAGGCTCGTTCGTTACGTATCATGACGCGAAACGCATAAAGCGAACCGATAATTTACGCTTATGGATTTTTGCTGTCCTTTCGCGAGACGGGTGATGGGGTGATTAACTGTAAGTAGCTTATTTACGATCGGTACGAAAACAGAGAGGTACGCTCCTGATCGAGCATTTCTTTCATCCCCGGTCGTGATTGTGTCTTCCCTAAGGGCACCTTAAAATGTACGGCACGAAGTGCGTTCAACCGATCGCGTTCATCACGCTGCGTTGTGGGGGTATTGGTTTTTGCTTACACACAAATAAAAATACCAATCCATTTCAACGGCCTACACCATACGCCAAAGAGAATTCGTCCCCGAAGGCCCTAACCATGCAAAAGGGACGAAAAGCGAACGTAAGCATAAAGCCTTGGTGAGGTTAAGGAGACGATTATTACCATTTTGGGGGTATGTGTTTATGAGCAGAAAGAGAGAGCGAGAGAGACAGAAATCACACACAAAAATGAAATATTTACACACAAACGACGAAAAAAACACCTTTAATGTACAAATACTAAAACATCAACATTCAGGGGAAAGATTTGATGGATAATAAGGTAATAAACGAACAGCTCATACCTGTGGCAGTATAGCTTAATGGTTTGTTTTTAGGATGCATCAGGAAATAATTGCCAATTTTTGTTTACGAACCACAACACATGATTGGATAACAAATCTGAATGAAATATTAACGAGATGTTGAAAACATGTTTACCCAAATACTCTTGACAGGGAAAACATAAAATTGGACAGAACACAGGTCTTAAAAATCTGTGTTCTTATGAAGTCTTCCTTGATATAGCTCAGTGTGGCCAGAAAATACGTTACTTTGAGTGTGAATTGTAGGTCACTAATTTATTAAAATTCTAGAACACATTCTGGGATTTTTCTATATGTTTTCTCAATAATTGGGAATTTTTAACGATCTGACTTGACTTTCAATGCCACAGTTACCTTAGACATAACAAACTCAAACCCGTCAAGCAGACTTGGGCCATAATATAAGTATGGTAATATATTTTAGAGTGGCTCGGTTGCTGAGGACACCGAGGCGCCGGTCTTCGACCGGACAGGACCGAGGTTCGAATCCTATTCAGACCGTTCTCCCGGACGCAGTTCCCCGTACAAATCACGAAAGCCAGAAAGAACTCTCGAAGTTGTAGAGCCACAGAAGAAGAATATACTTTAGAGACTCAAACGACGTCTTTCATTGTATGTACTTGTACGAAATTGTTTTACTCTGCCATAAGCTCTCAGTTAATCGTCTATAAGCGCGTGAGTACTTGCGCTTCAAGAAAAAATGGAGATGCCAAATTACTAACTTTTGATATGAATTACTTCAATAATTGAACAGCAACTAAATGATTTTCCAATAAGAAATTAAACTTATGTACAAAATCCACCTTTTTGACTCTTTTACACTCCATTCCTTGTGCTGATGTTGTGAGATTTGACTCTTTGTTCTTCGAAGTTGGCCGACCATTGCTATAGCCACATCCACTATCGTACACATACCACACATAAAGGTCAAAGCCTATAGAGCCATGAATCATCACACAAGCATGCTCATCATGCTACACCCTTAACGCATTTTTTTGCGTTGCAAATCTCCCGACCAAGTTCATTCATGAATGGGCTGCGGAATAAACGGATGGCGCCTTCCACCAACCGTACCAGCTGCCACATTGGCGCGTCATTATTCACACAGCGACGGGCAAGACGTTTGCGAACATAATAAAAACCGGTCACTGACTGTAGTAGTTCGCGGAAATTATGCACTTCCCGTACTAGGGGGGCCATCGCCATACGATGACTCACCTCCCAACATGGGAACCATTGATAGCCCCTTGAGCAGATGTAAAGTCTGCGACACTACTCGAAAGGTGTGCACCCATTCTTATTTACACTAATTGATTCGATAAGCGGAGCATACTTCGTACTGTAGCAGCCACTTTAAGTGCCGACAACTTCTTGGCTCAAACATTCTATTCCTATGTTCATGAAGGAAGGGGTCCTTCAGTGTACCACAAAGACGGTATTAAATTGGAACGGAATGTTTACTGTTTGACAGTTCATTGGCCACTACTTAAGAGCGATCGAATTGATTCCGAATGTCTCTCCATCGGTTTACCGTTTACCAACAAAATGGTTTAAATCATTATAATTGCTGATTGCTCTTTTTCGCAATAACTACCCGAGGCGTTTGTGGACCCAACCTCTATCTCAGCACCATCTATCGCAACAACAAAAAAAAACATAACCTATCAAATCTATCCTTTCTATACGTTTAGGCTTGCCCACTGTCAGCCACTTAAAGCATCCACCTTCGCAACGTACCTTCATCTCCCGACGGCATCCCTGTGCGCTCTCTGTACACCACCACCACCAAACTGACCGTATTTGTACCATAAATGGACATTTCCCTTCGACGATACGTCAAATCGACGTCATCATTCGCGAAGCGGCCGACAGACACGGCGCCACTGTCGCGCTCACTCGGCACATTACCGCACGGTTGTTGTTATTCAAACAGGCTGGATAATTAATTTCAACTGCCATTGCTGTGCGACTGGGAACACTGGCACTCGGGTTTAATTCAAACGTTCATTCTGTACCGTACGCTTCGCAGACGGACGACTCACCGACACGGTCAGTGGGTTAGCATACCTTCCCCTTAGTGTCTATCGCTGTATCCACCGAGCATCGGAGATTGAGAAATAACGATTCCTATTTAGCGAAAATATCGAATGGACCATGCATAAAGTTCCTTCATTCATTCGCTCCTTGTTGTCTAGGTTCCACACGAGCCGAGGCGAAGTGTCTCGGTAAATGCATCATCTAAATACTGGCGGACACGTTACATACACTGCTGACGGGATGGAAGCAAAGGCACGTTTTAAATAGCAACGAGGCCATAAACATCAACGCTTCTTTATTCAGGTCAACTTCACGGACCTCGATGGCTGTTCGCACCGATGGATGTAGTTAAGAAGGGTTAAGGCATGTGCAAAATGTATGACCATTCTTGCAAACTACCTAGCTGCAGCATGATCTTCTGCGATTAAGTCAGAATTAACCTTTCCATGGAAGTGATTCGTACATATTGCTCAGGTGATCAATTCTGGAAGAGGAAGGTGGATCGTGACGCAAAACTTTCCTAATTTATCCAAAATATTCTTCATGACTTGGATGCAGAGCGGACACTGGACACCGGATAGATTATTGACGCGTGGGAATTGACCGTTCGTGACCGGAAATACGAAGCACCTTGCTAACCGTGCTTCGGTTGGTAAGCACTTTCTACTTTCGGGCCGAATAAAGCGGTTCGGGTAGTTCATTCTCCGTTAGCAGGAAGATCCAGATTAGACGACCTGCTAATGGAACCCATATCAAGGCGTAATAATCTCATCGTCTATCTGTCCCAGTAAGGATTGCGCGTACGTTATCCACAAACACGGTAGTAACGATCGACGACTAACTGACGATATGGGACCAACTGCAATAAATCAATGAATCAGGATCTATCGGAACCATCATTACATTATCCCCAATTACATGCCTGGGAGTTTTCTGTTATTGTTGTATCCTTCCACTCAACCATTGACCATTTGCCGACCCCTAATCACTAGACTAGATTCATCCAACGAAGCCTGTTCCGAAAGCCTATCCTCTGCCATCCATTTCTGCTAGAAATACCTGTCACTTTTATACGTCCCATTACCTTTTGCCGTCGGGTGTTGACCAGGGTAAGGACCGTCATAAATTATGGAGATGCACACAACGCTCGATTCTTCACCCGGATATATTGTCCCTGTTGTGCGCTACACCGTTGTTGCAGAGTTCATCTATTCCACTGGAATCCTTCTTCTCGCTGTCCAAACTTCTTCACCGCTGTTTAATATTAAGGATTCGTCCGTACGAAGCTCCTTTTATTCCCCATCCAGCAAGGTCATATCCGCGCGCTGGACGTGAAACAAATAAAACAAACTGAAAACGAAACAGTTGGGGCCAATAAACAGACCCGAAATACCGGGTGCCATAAAAAATGCAAACCCCTCCATCGAACGAAGGGTCCACCAACGTCGACCATTTAAAAAGAATCGGAAAAACGAAAACAAACGAACATCAACAACACAGGGACACAGGTTGTTGATACTTTATTTTCATCATCGCCCTCCCCCCGGCCGTACGGGCCCCCGTCGGCCATTCGTTGAAAGATTTATGCGACGAGGTTATGAGAAAATTAAAGGGCACTACCCGATGTGCGTCCTTGCTAGCTAGCTACAGTGGATCCTTAAAGCAAGCAGTATATACTACAGAAAATGATACAACAGCACGATTCGGATGAATCCTAGCTACAATTTATCGACAAGAACCGGTCTATCTTCATCCATCATGCCATGTCGAATGACGTCAATCCGTTATTTTTGTCTTAACAATTGTTTTTGATGTTGACACAAGGAATAAGAGTAAAACAACAGATGTAGTTATAGAATTACATCTGAAGGTTCAATAACAGGTGTTCAAGCTGATGTGATACGAAGACATTTTAGTACAAACAACTCACCCAGAGTGGTGTTTTGGTTTCATTAATTGTCTTCGCAATTCCATTTTTGCTCCAATAAATCTCTCAGATGTCGGATCGGTGGTCGAGGGCATAGCGGCGCCAGTTTCCAAACAGGGAGAGAACCGAGGTTCGAATCTCATTCGGGCCGTTCTCCCATACACAGGACTGACTATCCTGTCGCAGGCCAGAAATAGCAGGCCAAGACCTCTCTAAGTTGTAGGGTCATAGAAAAAGATATCTCTCTGATGTCAATTAAGTCTACACGGCTAATCTATGATATCAGGCTCATGGATACAGGCATCTTAACCAAGCATACTAAATTTCAGCTGCAGTTTAATGTACTCCTATATCCCATAATTACTTTCATTTTCAATAGTTCTTCAACGACTCCTCACTGTCACTCAGATCATTAGCCAACACCATGAGATCATCACCTCTTCTAATGCAAATTCGTGATCAATTTTTCTTCCTCACATCTTCGTCCTTGCTGCACCGATCATTAGCAAATATAACGCTCGATTACACGATCAAACGCCTGTGTGTGTCTTTCTGATGCCATCTACCATACCAACCATACACCATCGGGTAGATGTCGCGCCACGATTGTGACATCCTCCGCAATGTTAAAACCAACAAATCACACACAACAACCATCGATCATGTTCGATCAGTTGCCAATTATGCAAAAGTGTAACCGACCGGGCCACGAGCACCCCGGGACCACAACACAATGAACGCAATCTGCATTCAATGAACTCGCTCGTCACCAACGAAACGAAACACGCCATCCATTTGCATACACCGTTGCAAAAGCGGCTTCGGTTTCGCCCTAAATGGTGTTAAAAAGATGCACGGCCGGCGCCGCCATCGTACCGCGCGCGGGTGCGGAGATCATTCCGCTGCGTGGCACGCAAGAGGTGGCAAGAAATCATCAACTTATCTTGTACCGGCTGGCAGCATCTTTGCCGTGTCGGTGCACACATTCCCGCCAGATCATAAGAAGTCGATCACTAAATCATCGTTCGGTCAATCCATGGGTTGTAAGCTGCCATGCCTCCGTACGGTGGAGCTTAGAATGTGACCGCAGTCGCGCACCGTCCTGGAGAACCTGTTCCCCAGGAACTTGTTCCCCGTGGTGTGAGCAGTGGCTAGAGGAGACGATCGTAAACATGATCAAGCTTTGCAAATCAGCAGCACAAGAGCACCATTCGAATGGATCAGGTGGAATAACGCGGTGACAGACGGAACAGGCGGCATGGATATTTCTGGGCTCTGATCTCATCTTGAAAGCTTGAGCAGAGTTGGACGGTTACGCGTGTCTTGCTGCATTTACCGCACTGAAGCTACAGTGGAGGGAATAAACTTCAGCATACCATATTTATTGAGAAACGGATATGGAATCAGATGTAATTAGAAGAGCATGAAAAGAGGATTTAGATTTAGAACTCATCTTGCTAGAACTTATGGCCGATCTTCCTTATTACAAAACCTTTGGATATATTAGAACTTAGGAGTGTCTTGTAAATGTTTTTTATCTAAAATTTGAACTAAAACCTCAACTTTATAGAGCGAGATCTTGCGAGAACAACTACTTATTCCTCATAAATGCGTACTACTTCTCGCTATGACCTCACCCAAGTAATAAGTGTGGGCGACCTGCCCGCTGTTGTTCATTTATCCTTTCTCAAGGACAAAATTGCAGCCTGTTTTAAACCGGATGTCGTTGAGTGGCTGCTGAGCTTTGCCATCATATTTCAAACAGAAACCACTCCAGACACTTGACAGACCGATCGACCGGTCATCGTACGACTGCAAATCAATGTAATCAGTCACCCTGCCTCGAGGGTTCCATCGCACTCTCAACCTGGGGAGCAGTATAAACGCTCCAATTGCCAACGGGAAGGACGGCCTTCGATGAAAGTATATTACCTTCATCACGCCTCCCAACAATCAGTTAAACTTCTTCGTCGTTCTCGCAAGGATACTGTGCCAAGCAAGCAAGACGAAGACGAAAAAGGTACTGAAAAACGGCACGTAATTGGAAATAATTGTATGGTATTAAACAACGAAAATTACCATTTTCATACCAAAAACCTTTCGGCGCATCTCGCGCGAGTTCTTCCTTGACTCCAGTGGTGGGTTTGTCTTCTTCAAAGGTAATCGTTTCATTTAATACTGCCTCGCAGGCAGTAGACTCCGGTGTCGGGAGTGATGATGATCTCGTCCTACAAGGTAAGGATGGGAAACTATAGCCCACTGCAGTACAAGTGTAGCATCTTCGTTTTTTTTTGCGCGATGGGAAGAAAGTGCGCATAAATGAAAGTTACGACAGGCAACTGTACGAGGTTTTATCGCTGGAGCTTCTTGCTTTCGTTCCGAGAACGAACAAAACAACCTCACCAAGCATCATTTCACGTTTTATGGCACCAATTTTTCTTTACTTGTACATTGCAAAATGATTCTTGGTTTGCTTATTGGGAAGGTAGCAGCTATCAGCATCAGTAACAGGTTCAATCATATTTGATTGTTTTGTTTTGGTTTCCCTTTACCGGATCGTCTCTACCTCCATTTATAGTTTGGTTTATAGTTATTGACCATTTTTATGGACTTCTTTCCCGCATATCTTTTGCCAATTTCGTAAAGGACCTTAAAGTAGCCTTGAAGTCTTTGAAAACATGTCATGCTGCAAATAGACTAAGAATTCTTCAAGAGAAACCTTATTTGTTAAAAGTATTTAAATAACAATGATAGATATACAGGTACTATAAGATAAAATAATGCTTAGCTGTATAATACATGAAGAGTCTCAACCCTAAATAGTTGTACCAGCCCCCCACGCACAAGTGTTACTTCGTCCGGATCGGACTTTTATTGCCACACTCCATGAAAGGCACACCGGGCCAGTAGCCAACGGGCATTGATTAGATGAAGCTAATTTTAAGCTCATTAGCACCCGTCAAGCGTCTGAAGGTTTTTGGTGCGAGAGAAAAATGATCAAAAGCCAACCCGAATCTGGTTTCCTGTGGTGTAGCAAGAAAATGCACCGTCCGTCAGAAGTAAAACCCAGAAGTATAAAGAATTTCTATGAAACGAGACCACCAAACACCAACATCATTAGAGATCGATCTGATGTGATACGGACGCCCAGTCTACAGATGAAGAACGGACGCACGGAAGCTACAGAAAGATCTACCCTAAATGATGAAGCATGATAATCTGTTTGTTCAACAAACGGAAAGAGGCACCAACGCCAAAGACGCGGCTGGACAGTTGACCCCAAACGACTGTCAACACTTTGTGTCTTGGGCCGTTCTAAAGTGGGTCCCACTGGGGGGGAAACAAAGTGATACATACAGATAATCAAAGGAATAAACAAATCCGGCAGGTGTTATAAACCTTCGTCTGTGGCCCAGGTGTGATGTTTGAGGTGTGGAGTTGAGCTTTGCCGTTAGTTGCTTTTTAGTACAATTTTAGTACAACGATTAGATATTTGGCTTTTCATTTAAAATTGAAGTATTTTAAGTCATTTTTTTCTTCAACATGTACTATATTATTCTCTTCGTCATGAACTTCTATAAAATATCAGTAGAATACAAGGATTAAAAGAAATAAAAGCATACTAAAGTGGCAAAACCTTCGTTGACCTAAAACGCAATATCCCATTCTCCAATCCTCCCAAGAAGAATATCTTTCAGAAATCCAAACAAAGTACACAAAAAAATCGGGCACCTTCTTCTCTTGCAGAAACCATACAATCGCGTTACGCTGAGGAAGATGAATAATGTAAAACATTCATTCGCATACGCTGTGTAACACCGGCATGCTCTCCCTTTACTCCAAGTCATAATTTGCACTCCCAGGCACCCTGACAAAACCCATTATTTTCTTCGTTCAGATATTTGAATCGTTTGTGTGCGTTTTTTTTTTTATTCTTTGTGCGCACAAGCATTTGAAAGAAAATTTCCCTAACTTTGCTGTGAAATTCCACAACCAGGACGAAGAAATAATGATCCGATGGGTAGAATAACGGGGACAAGCACAGATACTGTTCGGAGATGGAAAAATGGAACGATTTTTATAAAAGCGTCAGAACGGCATAGAGCAAATAGCATGGAACAGTGAATAGAGTTGGCTCAATAAGGTGGTTCCTTAGCTACAAGGACTATTGTGAAAAGGATCGTTAAATGAAAACAGGGGGCGGTTTTAATTAGCCGTTTTGGTTAATTAGAAAACCGGCAAACGTGATGCTCAGGATCACAAAATCTCTTCCGATATAGAACATTCTAAGCTTAGGCAGACTTGGTCGACTTTATTGAAGTTTGCCTAACATTAAAGTTTCAAGAATTGCAGAACAACAGCAGCTCTTTTCCTCAATGAATTTTGCATACCGAGAGGTACTGGCCTATAGGTCAGTCCGGCACAAAACCAAACTAACTTCTGGTAATGCATTTCAACGTCCGAACCATCCGCTTACGCTACCGGATAAGCACACATTAAGAATTCTTTCCCTGATAGCATAGAATACCGCCACGAAAGTGTCGTCCAAAGTGTCCCACATCCAACTCCTTTCCCACATAATGCTATTTGAAATTCCATTTCCTTGCAACCTTTACTGTTGTCACAAATGCATCTCACGAACGCCGACACGCTCTCGTGCCGACGCCAAGCAGAGCATCTTCTAGACGGGAATCGAGAAAAGAAAACTATCCGTTCCGGTACGGTAGGGATGGTTAGTCACAGTACCATCCGGAGCAATGGACACTAACGAACCGTCAACGAAACAGAACCCACAGGCGGTATAGAAAAGCTTCCTGGAGGAGAATACATCTGATTTGCTCTGGAAGGAGATACGAAAAAAAAAACATGTGAAAAAGAAATAATACAGACACGTGGAGCCTTTTTTTGACGAAGGGATTGAAGATTGGATGACTGCGGACATTCCAGATGGTCAAAAGCTGCGGTAGAGGAACAAACCTACACGCCGCAGTCAGTGAGAAGTTTACGAACTAGAGTCCACGAAAAGGGTCAAAGGCTACCACGAATACCCGGAATGCCCGGTGTATGAAAGTGCATCTATCATCGAAGAAATTGAACCTCCCACCCCGAGAAGTCGCAGAAGGTCAACATCATGCATCGAGTGTGACCTCGTGTATTTTGGGGCGGTTTGTGATGGCAATCAATAGCACGGGGTTGCCCACTTGGGACCTACGAAAGTTGCCATCTCACCGATTGATACGATATGACTCGAAGCGATTCGTTACTCAAATCGTTCAATACTTCTCCACTCCACTACACTAATAAAACATGGACAAACATAGCAACTTGTATCCGGCAATGGCCTTTCGACAGCGATGGTTCCGGTGATAAGCGATTTTTCTTTCATTTTCTGTTGCGCAATGTGTCTGTAGGTCTGTGCCCTCGTGTCCACGACACCACTCCACATCACGGAGGGTCTTCACTTTCGTCCCGAACGATCGGAAAGTAGTTAACGAGCTGCAATAACAATAGAATGAGAACAAGTTGTAGACAATACGAGAAACGCTGCCACGTCTCGTATGTCTGGAATGGTTTTTTTTTCGTCCGAGAACTTGCGACCATTTCTTACGCTCGGTCATTTATTTTTATCGCCGCCTTGTGGTGTACTGCTTCCGTTTGGAACTTGAAGTCTTTACGGATGCCTAGAGGTGGTGGATCTTATCATTCAGAATTTAATTAAGCACAACTTCAATAAAACGGTAGCCATGCATGATTGATGAGAATGGAAATACATTTCGCTTTCTACATTCATTCGCTTTCCATACTATAGTCTAATAGACTACCAGAAGTGGACTTCATATTTCATTCTCCTATATCTTGTACAGTGTGCGTACAATTCTAAGTCAATTTTGAGGATATTATCCTCCATTTCTTCAATTCTGAGTGCTTTAAGTGAGAAACAGCTTTAAGCAGCGAATAGACCAGAACACCTTACGAGCGTCAACGATATCTAATCTAAATGCTGACAATCGATAAATATCCATGATTCAATAACCCAAGAAAGACATCAATCACCAATCGCTTTTCATGGAACCGGTAAACATGTGGTCACAATTAGATTATTATGTTTGATGTTTGCGCCAACGAAGCGGGAGCGTAAAAAACGGGCGACAAAATGTTGCGTGCATAATAAACAACCCGACCACAGCAGAAACCCCGAAAAAAGGAAATCACACCGCCAACCTACCGCACGCACACAGCATTGCGTTACTAAAGCAGATAACCGAAAGAGCAGACCGAAAAGCCTGAAAGGATGTAAACAACACTTTTATTCGTTTCTTTGAACACACAGACAGCCGGGGAAGAGCATTTTTCGGAGAAATCCTCCAAATTCCATCCGCGAGTTTGTCGGCTTTTTTCTCCCCTCGGTTTCGTATCGTAGGACTAGTCCAACGGTGGAAGGCCTCGTGGGACGCTTCGGAGTTAAACCGAGCGCGACAATTTCGAATTTTCGAAGCAAAACAAAAAAGCTCCAAACACCAAAAACAGGAAGGTGTTTCATGATTATTTTGTAATGGCCTCGGATCGTTGCACGCGGTTGTTGTCATATTTAAAATGCCATATTTTTCATAAATAATGTGGACGAACGCACACGTTGCCATCGGTTTCGTTACAGAGATGGACCGATCGTACAAGATTAGCCGTTTAATCGATCGTTTGCTTTTCTTTCACTTTATCATTGTTATTCTAATTTAAACATAAATTTATAACCAAACAGCCGACACATGCTCCGGTACTGGCTGGAAGAAAGAACCCACGCATATAACCTTTTTTGTGGTCCGGGAATGTGTCACAATTCAACAAGTCATCTCACTAAAGTGAGGTAGAAATGACCTTCGACAATGGGGAATCCTTAGCACCAGAAGAAAAGATGAAAGAGGAAGAGATGAGGAATGTTTTCTTTATAGCGCTCCAAAGGAGAACATAAATGATGTAACTTGTTTAAGGTATTGGGGAACTACTAACCGTCCATAAATCAATACGAAACGGTCGCTAGTAAATCCAACCTCCTAAAGTCAGTGGAACCTTACGATTTACGTTATTTGGAGATTGAAATTATATTAACTTCCCAGCATGGAAGGAATATATCTCCAAATATATAGCAGACAGGATGGGGAATAATAAATCGGTACTAATAATTAAAAATGACATATAAAAGGTACTAAAAAGAGGTAAAAACTGTTATAAGCATAGGTAAGCATTGCTCCATCTTACCAAACCCTTGTCATTATAAGCTTTACAACCGTAAAAAAATGCATATCCCACAAGAAAAGACACTTCCAACATACTCCAGAGCATGGAGATCTTCCACTTTATGAGCAAAGTTTGAACATCTCAACAGGCAACGGCAAACATTGCTAGCCATAAAGCACCTTGTCCAGTAACGCAAACCCTTCCCTGTAGAGTTTCAGATCCAAGTGTTCCACATCGACCGTTCACTTTCTCCACCAAACTTTACGGAAACTGAGGAGTTCCAATGACCCTCTAGCAATTCCACCACGGGCAAACGGGCAAACTGGACGCAGAAGTGCATTACGGTGTTACATATGCCATGCATCAACAAGTTGCGGAAAATACACCCGTTTCATCTCGCTCAGGGGAATGTAGCTTTTACATTTCGGACACTCTTGTTTGTAAATCACATGGTGCGACGGAGTTCCGTTGTTTGAGCTTCACATCAAGTGTCTCGGTATCCGATACCTTAGGTGTGGTCGATCTAAAATATGGAAAAAAATGATGAGACGTTTCGGTATATTAAAGCAAATACGTCAAGGGGATGGTCAATATTTGGTGACAGCGATATATTCAACTGGCGACACCTTTTTTTTTTCTCTTAAACCCTTTCGATCTACTCTCTTAGCATTTTGGAAAGGTGTGCAACTCTAACCTGGTATCATAATCAGTTGCTCAGGTGTGATACTGCTGCGTGTCCAAATCGATAGTAGCGTTCTTATGCCACCAGGGTTTATCGACCACCTCTAAATCTCTTGCACACAGAGGCAACCGTCTGAAATACACCTTAACCATCGCTCGAAGGCATTCATTTGACGTCAAATCGCATACACAGTGTGATGTATAAAACCAAAGGCAAACAACTGAAAACACGTGTTTTACGGTATCTAAAGCTGTTTTCGGCGATGGAAAAGCAACACCCAACAAGTCGCAAGAAGAATCACAAACGGAACGGTCGTAAGCATGGTGGTAACACCAACGATTTCAAGCAGCGCAGTAGAAATGCATCGAAAGACAGAAAAAGGTAAAAGACCTGTAAAGATCGGTATAGTCACGAGTGGTCCTTATCTTCGGCAGTCGAACACACGCACCGTCACAGGTCATTCGTATTTTATTTACTTTATCCCCTTTTTCTCTAGACTTTGTTAAGCTGTGTGTGAACCGACTCTTGAATATATATAAAGCCTTTAAATACACTGGGAGAAACCTTCTGATTAAGTTAAAGTTATCTATTTTAAGGAAGAAAGTAGAATACTTTAAAAATGTTTAAAATTTGTAAATGTAACTTTTTATGTAAATGTGAGAAGAAAACAATCAATTTGATAAAAGTTAATGTAAATAATAGTAAAGTTAATGAAATTACAATTAAAATAAAAATCATTACAGAACTTAACAATATTATTTCGAAAACAAAAATGAAAGTCAATGCATCAAACGAACGTCTAATGATAAGGAAACAGTCAATTTTGGTAGTTCTCCTTCGTCGAGAATTGGAATATGTTGGACGATAAGTTGGACGAAACCTGATCTACTTTTTCAGAAACCATTCTCTCCCAGGAGAATAGAGTTGATTTTTTAGACGACCACCAGCTGCTGATAAGATACTAAAACAATATCCCCTGTAACTCACAGCACACCGATAAGAAAACTGTCGAACGAAACCATTTCTCAGCACGGATTAACTTCAGCACTTGCGCATGCTGAAGGAAATAAGAAACTGGATTAGATCATTAGCGCTCTTTTCCACAAGTGACACACAAATTGTTATTATGATAGCAGTGCTTCGGTGCAAACCCGTCGCCATGCCATGACTTCGTCAAAAAAAAAACCCAATTGTATAGATTGCCAGATTATCCGGTGAAACACGACATCATGGGGTAGAGAGTTCATAATAAAACCAACTTACCAACTTTTCCTTGTCACCAGACCCCGCTCTGATCTGATTGCTCCAAAACGGTGCACCTTGGATGGATTAAACCTTGATTACAGTGCTCGGATGAAAGCGGTACGTGGACCAGTAAAACCCCCATAAAAGCAACTCACCGTGCTTACATTTCGAGCACCAGCTACATTTACTTGCACCGAACACCGAGCGGAAGTCATCGGATGCTTGGAAATTGCTGAGCAAGTTCTTAAAGCACCGGAAAAATGCGGTGAGTTACTTTGGACCTCTGCCGGCGGGGTGATGTTGTTCTCGGTCGATATTGCTTTAATGCTTTTCGCCCAATGCCCCGAGAGAGCTCCTCTGAGGCTCTTACCAAAAAAAAAAAGGTTCGTAAGCACTAAACCCCGTGCTTGATAATCCCACCCCATCCTCATGCTTAATTCAGCTGCTTCAGGCAGACTGGTTTGATTACGTATACTGGCGGAACTAACTTTCCACTATATGTATGACGGCAGAAACTCAAACTTCCTTTGAGAGGGGGAGAAAAAAAGCAATCTTCCCTTGCTCTCACTATACCCCCCCCCCTTAAGAAGAATGCCCCGTATACTACAGCTTCCTCTTGTACGCTTTAACTTTTAGCCGCAATATGGCAGCCACACTTGAAAGGGACTGGTCTAAGAGACCTCGGGATGATTTCTGTTGTGTGTTCTCTCCTAGGATACGGTACCAGTGATCGATTTTCTTTTCAACAGCTTAAAAGGGACCACTTCTGCCGATTCCAGATTGAAGCAGAACCTACCTTTTTAAAGGATAATAGGTCCAATGGGAATTCGCTAAACTGTTGCATGGGAACGACCTCGAGTTCGCACTTTTAAGTCAATCCGACCCATTTGCACACTCATTCCATAGGAAAGTTCAAAGCAAAACAACTCGTAGATGGGAAGCTTTTTCGTCCCGAAAATCAGTTTCAATCAGAAGAGGAATCGCATGTCTACTTACCTGCTCCTTGGCCGTACCGGCAGGCTGTTGCGTGTCCGGCAGTTGTTGCAATTCCGTCAACTCCGAAGCACCATCATCGTCATCGTCATCGTCCACTTCGCCGTTCGTTGCCTGGTCCGAGGTTTGTTCGACGACAGGTGAACAATGGTCCGTTACGACGCCACCAGCTGTGTCATCCTTTGCGGCTTGCACTAGTTCCGGCTTTTCCTTTATCTCACCTACCTCCTCCTCTTCCTCCTCCTCCTCGTCATCATCCCCCATCGCTAGTAGATGGTCCAGCGAAGGGCGTACCGGAAATACGCTACCGGTTAATGATGCAGGTTGGTGCTCCATTGGGGTTGAAATTGTTGTACGGTGAAACCAATCGCGCCCAATTTAAGGTTCTGTTCGTTTTCGCCTCCGTTCAACAGATGATTACATAATTGAGTAAATTCTACACGATCGATATGAGTAGAGTAGGAACACGCCGTACGAACGACAGGCAAATCCCACGTTTCACCTTATCACACTAAAACGGACGCCCGAATCTTGGCACAAACACACTGTACGCCTCACCCACGTAAACGAGGACCATTAATATTATGTCCACTACAGCTCTGTTTTACTCTGTCCCTATCTAAACGATGACCCAAACAATTGCACCTACACGCTGGGGATAAGTGATAGTCATCGGAACTAATATAAAGCTCACACCATGGATACACTCCTGGTTGTCTAAACTATTGATACACACGCCCGACTACCGACCGAACAGGAGAAGACCGTGAAAATTGTCGTGGAGCCGAATGAAAATGCGCGCCCGCACACACACACACACTCGCACACTCGTACAGAACAACTCAACCCTGTTGCCGCTTGATACTCGTTTCCCCTTCCCCCAAACCCCCCAAAAAAAGGGATGAAAGGCAAACTCGGAAAAACACTGTACACCGATCGGAACTTCTTGCCAGACTCCGGTGCGCCAGGACGAGAATGTACCAGATCTGCCCTACACTGGTTGGCGGATTTCACGAGAAAGGAACTCGGAACTCGCCTACGGATCGTACGAGTGTCGTCGTTCGTGCTCGGGATGTCTGCCGTTTTCATTCGTTTGGTCCACCAAGCAGGGCAACTGCAACTGAGACGTTGTTCCGGAGTTTTCTAGCGGATGGAAAATCCACCGGCTACAGGCACAGTAAATGACACCGGGTAATGGCCGCTAGCCTTGCGATGGTGGAGTTTTTCACACGCGCACAACCGAAACACACACACAAAACTACGAGTGGCGACGCCTGGAGGCAACCAAACACACACCGGGACTATCCACCAAAACAATTGCCGGATGCCGTCTGTCGCCCAAACCCGCGAGCAAAAGCGGACAAAATGCGATGGATGGAAAGCTAAACGAATTACACCGTGGCGTTGGTCCAACAAAAGCGGTTGCATTTGTTCTGGGGATGGGTGACACTGTTCGCAAACCGGACCACCATACCACCACCGTATTCACAATAGCGCACACCGGAGAGCTTGATGGCACGAGATAACAAAGAGCCCGGTTATCCTTGCAGAGCAGGATGCGGCGCAGTAGAGTAGGTCGGCCATCTCTCTCGGTTTGATTACCGGTTCTCCATTTCTCCGGTGGTCGGCGTCGTCGTCAGTTGTCGTCTGGCGTTGGTACGGCCATTCGGGAAAATTCGTACGCCGCTTTCCACCGCTGGGAGGGGATTCATTTTCATTCATTCGCTTCAGTGAGAGCTGAATAGTGGAAAACTTTACCGTACTGGCTGGGTACAACCGGTACAACGCAGCCCTCTCGCAAACGTCTGGAAGTTGATGCTGCTGATGACGTCAGTAAGTAGGATGCTGGGGGCCGTTTGTATACTGGCGGTGTGCATACAGGTGGTTTGGGTGGTGGGTGGTTGGAGCTTGCCAGGACCTGTACCGGCTACGAAATACGCAATGAGTTTCATCGTACTGGAGGCATTCGGATTGGCTTCGTGTACCGGAATGGTACAGCGTTTGCCGGTAAAATGCCTGTTCATTGCCAGTACTCGGATGAACGATGGTCATGCAATGTTCATTCTATTTAAATTTGGTGTTGGCGGTATTTTTGTAGGTATCCATATCAAAATACCTTATCCAATGCGCCATAGGCAATAGAGGAATGTGAATGTGAAAATATAACGTTACATTTTGTAACGATAGCATGAGTGGGCGTCGAAACATTTCAGATGAACCTCCCTAGAAGCTTTAAGATTGGTAGTAGAGGCCATGTTTTAAGTAAAGCATTCAACAAGGAAAAACTCCACTAGTTCCAATCGCTTCAAATGCCTAAACTATGCCAAATATATTTCATCTAACGCTCTAGCTTCCGCCATCAGAACATCCAAACAGAGTGAACAGTTGTTACCCGTTTCGAGCAAACAATCTTGACAGTAAACTCCAGGACATTCGGCACGAGAACACCGCACAAGTGGATCGGCAGCAAACTCATTTAACACGTCGCCACATAAAACACAACGTACCGTTCCTCCCTGGCCCAACACCATACGGCAGATCCAATAACGATTAGTCCTCGCCCGTACCACATCCAACCAATCCACCCTTTCCCGTTGCTTACGATCCTTCGCACCGGTAAGGTGCCTTCTCAGTATCTTTAGTAGATTTTCTCGCTTCAACAGAATGTCACTATAAAGCCAAACCGCCCGTGCACGAGCCCGATCCGGGTAATATCGTCGCATTACGAGTTGTCTAACGCGCAAACCGTACGGCTCAATGAACGCAAAACACCAACAAAGCACCAACAGTGCACCGATCTGACCATAACGACCAAAACTCGGCTGAGATGCGTCGGGAATGCATTGCGAAGGGTCAATCGCAGTTCCGTTTACGATCGGTTCGAAGGAATGTACGATCTGACGCAACGTATCGGCCAGTATGCCCTCGCCACTTACTTCTATCGGTGAAGTTACGGCACTGTCCGACGGTCCCTTCGCATGATTCGATCCTTCATGCATAAAATGTTTGATTAACGTTAGCAGCCAGAATAGCGCATAATCCGCTGCTAATTGGCCACAAATTTGTACGGAAGAGATCATTAGAAAGGTTAACGACTTTGCAATGCGAAAGCGTTCCTTCCATGTCAGATGCGACGACGTTAAAGCCACATACCGATGGCTCTCCTTCCGGGTTAATGGAAGCACAGTTTCTATGTTCAGTTCCAATCTCCGATTTTCGATAGCATAGAAATCTTCGGTTAGAAAGTTGTTATCAAAATTATTCTTTTTCAAGTACCGCTTCCTATAGCGAATAGCTCTATCGGAATGATAAGAAGTGTCATTTAAACTAGATAGTTGAATCTTACTTACTCGTAAACTAACCTCAGGACTATGCACAGAAAAAAGCCACTAGTGACTATTCCCAGAACGTTAAACGTTCTTCGAAGCGGTAGAGTTCGGACCGCAATCTCTTGCCGTATTTCCGCACCTACTTCAGCAAACGTTTTCGAAGCATTGGTTGCAAAATCAAACGTATGATCATATTCCACCTTCACCCGGAACAGTTCCTCCAAATTGTGCATCAGGTTTCGAATACCTGTCGTACATCGACAGTGATATTCGGCGTTGAAAATCTAATCATTTATCTCACTTACCCTGTTCAATTTCTTCTATAACTGCGTCGCTTATGAAGTCCACAAGTTCACAAAAATAGTCCACCATTTTTGCACCGTAGCAAATCGTTTTGCCGACCTGTGTCACTTCGCACAGGAAGTCCATATTGCCCATCTCTTCCTTGCAGCTTTCGATCGTTTTATCCAAAGCTTGAAGGCAACGTTCGGAAGGTGTTCCCAGCTTATCATTGCAAATGGATACTATGTCCCGCAACCAGTCGTAGGCTCTCTTCATGGAGTGAACTGTAAAAAAAGGAGACATTAGCGAAGGAAATAAGAATCCTGCGCCTTAAACTGAATCTCCACTTACGTATTCGTTTAACCAACTTTAGCATTTCCATCATCGTCCCTTGCACCTTCATGAAGGATCGCTCGACAGTTTTCAGCAGTTCTTCGACTATCTGCTTCATCGCCAGAAAGGGTACCTTCAGTACACCCAGTGTATCTCGGATGGCGGACTTTAGCTGTTCCTGGGTGCAGCTTAACGTTTCTCCCAGTACTTCCACGTTGTGCATCGTGTTTGCCGTTGGTCCCGTAACAGTGAGCAGAAATATGTACCCGATCAATGCGGCTCGACCTCGTTTGCTTAAAAACTGTGGAACTAAGAGCATTGTAACGCAACGGGCACCTTTACTACGGGTCAGCGATACCACAGCGGTCACGAAAACTATTCCAAGCAATATCCAGTACAAAGCAGGCTGGAACGAAAATTGGCTCAGCAGCAGCACATTCACAATCACCGTTTGTATTACAGCAAGGACAGCGACTTCCATGATTCGCCAGGACATTTTCTTGATTTCGTCTGGCGCTACTACTCCACGTGGCCAAAATCTGTTCACAAAATGCGCGGTTAACAATAGAACTATGCTGTGGCAAACGCGCGTACAGAACACCTCGCTGTGAACCTTTCAAACCGATATGATAAACCGTACACAAATGTCATTCTTCGGTGTATCAAGAAGAAGATCTCATAAAAACAAACTAGTATTCTTTGATATTAACAAATCGTCAAGTTTTGTTTGCTAGCAGCGACGCAGACTCGTGTGTTTCTTTTTCATCGCCCCCTTTCCCTATTCGAGCAATGCAACAAAACTGAAAATCGTAAAAAGCGCATCCCACATGCAGCTTTCGAACACATATTAGTACACAGAACAAAAACAACCCCCACCATCGAGATGGAAGTTGATATGATACAGAAACCTGCACTGGCAGTTGAACCGCCGGATGCGAATTTCGATCCAGAGCTAACGCCGGAAACCGGTGAACAGTATTTACAGAAGGTGATGTACGAGCGGGGTAAGTGCCCGGTGGTAGTCGTTGCTGAAAAACCACAATCCTTTAATCAGCAGAAAACCCTCTCCGGACTGGCTGCCCTTCCAACGGTAAAGCATCGACGAACATTGCGCAACCGAACTTTCGTTTCCATAAATTGCGTTTTGCCATTTTTAGGACGATGTCAAAAACATAGCACACCGTGCACTGATACCGACGCGGGAATGGGAAACGATGCAGAACCAAAAGTTCTCCGAATTGCGCGACACCATCACATCGTACCGTGGCAGTGCACAGTATCAGGAAAATCTGCAACGAACGCACGTATACCTCAACTTTGACGATCGGAAACATCTGCACGAATACTGTGCCAACAATCTGCCGTACGTGAGCATTCTGCTCAGCATTCCGCAACGGAATCTGGAGATTTTGCTCGAGTATCTTCACGAGTGGTTGCAGGATTCGGATCAGGCTTCGTCGAACGCTTCACAGCAGATGGACGAACCGTCCGATCCGGAACTGTGCGATGCGGTTACAACGATGACACCGTCCACAAACAGCAAGGAGCTGCACCGCGGTGAGGGCTACCGGAAGGATTGGATACCGCAGTGGATATACGCGATACTGGCCTGCCTGATTAAGCCGCTGGAACCGTACATACATAGCTTGCTGCGAGATATTGCCAAAACGTGCATCGCACTGCGCAACGAACTGAACCAAGAGGATGAAGCGAAGGTGCTGCCGCTCAATCTACTGATTAGCATAATATCGAAGCACTTCAATCAATGCGATTTGGGCGATAACATTGCCTGAAGATCTAACGGTCCGGGGAAGGTCGAAAATCTCGATCCTCATGTACGGCTTCGTGATTGTTTTTATTACTTCTATTCCTATACATTATCGAATATTTCGCGAATCTTAAAATGAAGCGATTTGTACTCAAAAACTCCGGCGTTTAGTTTACTTTTGAATGCATAATTTTCCTTGCAAATTATCACAAGATCTTGGCCAAGAAATTACAGTCATCACCAGCAGAACAGCGAAAAACAAACCCAATTCAAAACCACTTCTTTGTTAACTTAAAGAGGGAGAGGGGCATTGGTGTGTGTTGGTTTATTGTCCTTACAGTGTAAATTTCTGATCCTTATAGTGAAGTATCGGGGTATCTAGCTCTGCCCGGAGGCACTTTGTAAGCGCCGCCAGTACCATCTCCTGTATCATTTCCACCTGCGTTGCCGGTGTGTAGTCGTCCTCGCTTGATCGCGACACCGTAATTACGACCGGTGGGCACGGGAGCTTCTCCAGGAAGCGTTCTAGCTGGCCCACCATCCTTTCAATCTCCTCCTGGCTGGATTCGTGATGCGGCAGATCAGTCACGTCACACGTGCAGCCCGCATCATAAATCATCGACCAATCGATCTCCTCCTCCTTGTACTCGCGCTTCAACGTTCGCACCAGTGTGGTAACCTTCTCCAGCAGTCCCGCATACTCGTCGCTAATTTCCTGCTGATAATCCACCAGGAAATGTTTCAAATTGCCCACCTCCTCCAGGTACAGGAAGATCGATTCCAGAAATTCGAGTTTCTCCTCCCGATCGCGTGCCACACGCTGCAGCTTTTCGAGATCGTTCTCCGCATCGTCGGCCAGCTCGGGCGAAACGAATATGTCCTTCAGCTTCTCGTACAGCTGCACCCGATCGTAAATCTTCAGGAAGGGATTGTGTGTGCTGAAGTAATCCAAATCGATGTCGAGAATGTAACCCTGGGCTAGGTCCGTATCCTCAGACACTGAATACTCTTCGACCGAGCACACTTCCAGCCGTAGTCGTTTGCGGTTCTCAAGCTTGTCTTCCGGCTGGTAGCAGCCCTCCGACACGAAATACTCCAGCGTCGAGTCCGTCCGTATCGAACCTTCAAACTCGCCAACATGGAATTCAAACTTGCCCTTCGGGATCTGATCCGACCACGGTGGTTTGATCCAAACGATGCGTTCCACGTGTCCAGCGAACACGGTCGGCATGAGCCAATTCTCGATGCTGATACTATCCAGCAGATCGTCCTTGTTGAACACGTAGTTTGCGGGCATATGCTTCGGGATGCACATGTCCGGATGGGAGTCAAAGTGCACGATCCGGTTTCCCTGCAATGGTAAATGCTTCGAGCCGAGGCAACGATAAAGGAACGTGAGCACTTCGTGATGATCCTCCACCACGAAGATCGGTATTTTTTCGAACGTTCTGCTTTTCGGTGGTGCAGAAGCTGCTTTGGAAGATGAAGATGCTGTTGCCTGTTCCGAAGACGGTTTGCCGTTGGTAGATTCCTTCGGTTCATTCACGCACTGTTGCGGTTGTTTGTCGTCTTTATCCACCCCGGATTGGGTGGTTGACGTTTGGCTGGTTTCTTCGGGGCTTTTTGTTTGTGTTTCCTCTCCCGCCCCTTCGCATTCTGTGTTCGACTTCCGCCGCTCGGTGGAACCGTCTACATTCGCTGAGGTCTCCATTTCGGTTCACGCCTATATCGGGACAATCCGTGTAAAACTTTGCGTAAACACTTTCTTTGCGTTCTGGCACTGTATGTACACTCTGGACGATAAACTAGCAGCAGACAGACTGAGGGGGGGGAGGTCGGTCTACTCCTGGTTCCCAATCAATTTTCACTCATTAGCTAGAGCTCAAGCTCACGCGTTTAATACCCGGGGACAGTCGCAGTGTCCACCAGGGTGTCCCGTTTGCGCTATCCAATGTAGGATACTTTCTCTGGAGGGCGTTCTATGATTAGAAATCGGAAAAGATCACAAAACTAGTACGCTGGACTGGGTCCAACCTGCGGAGCTTCTTTTCGGGGCCCTACGCACGATGACGGTTCATTACGACACCCTTCTCAAAATACGCTCAACTACCAACAAACGCACTATGACAGTATTGTCAAACGTAGTAAATCATCAGTAGCAAAAGGCTGAAAAAGTGTAAATTTGAAAGCAATAAACGTAATTTTGCTTCTATAATTCACTTAAATTTATCACGACTACATTTTTGTGGGTTTAACTTCACTTACAACCCGTAAATCCAATTATTAATATACAAGTTCAAAGCTCAAGCAATTACATGAGTTCGACGCCTCTGTGTTTACGCACACACGGTGACATCAGGCTGGCAATCGTTTACATTGCGTAGTTTACGATTCAACATGCTTTCGATGCAACCAAAATATGATTTTAAAATGTGTATATTTTCTCCCAAATAGCCCGCAGCAATACTTTTTCATTTGGATTTTTTACATAATTGAGAGAATGACCAACAGCGCATTGCAATACATAGATTAAGAGTAGATTGTAAAATCAGTTTTTCTGATATTCGATGCACCACTTTTTTTGCACAGCACTGTGCATTTGTTTTCGTTCGATGACAGCTCTCGATGCATTTCAAAACAAACACAAAACAATACAATACGTACGGTTTTAATAGTTGGCGAGCATGGAATCCCGGACAAACCAGAACGCCAATCCAGATGTGAACGTACTAGTGCGAGAGAAAATAATACACGAGGCAAGCGTACAGTTTGAGAAAAAGTTCCAGTTTCAGTCATTGCCACCACAAACTCCACTTCCACCGCTAGAAACCCTCTACCAATCACCACCTTATGTTGTGGATGCTCTGCAGGATCAGAAACGACATCTGAATGAGGTAAAAAACCGATTAAACGATTTTGAAATCAGCGACTGGCATCAGCACACCCGGAGACGCTCATCTCTGTTGCCGATCCTAAACGAGCTGCGCTATCGAGTGAAGGCTGAGTTTGTGACGCAAGCCTTTGCTAAACTGTACGAATGCGTATCCGCATACGATCTGATCAACACGGAACTGCGGAAAGTGTACAGTGTGCATTTGTGCGAAGCACCGGGAGCATTTGTCACTGGGTTGAATCACTACATACGTCTTAACTGTGCACCCCGTACACAATGGAGCTGGTTCGCGTGTACGTTAAATCCTTACTACGAAGGAAACTGTCCCGGTAACATGATCCCGGATGATCGGTTCATACTGCACACGCTCGACTCGTGGTGTTTCGGAGCGGACGGTACGGGCGATATTATGGTTCGGGAAAATCGGAACGCGATCATCAGACGGCGACAGCGCTTTCCATCGGTAAGCTTCACGGTACACACGATTCATTTCGCTATAAATACACTTTCACCGTTCTAATTGTCTCGTGCTACAGGTGCATCTCGTCACAGCGGACGGATCGATTGATTGTTTAAACGTACCGGAAGAGCAGGAGGAACGTGTCGCTAAGCTTCATCTAGCGGAAACCGTTCTTGCACTTAGCTTGCTCAGTCCCGGACAGCACTTTGTGTTGAAAATGTTTACCCTGTTCGAGCATTCGAGTGTTAGTTTGCTGTTCCTGTTGAATCATTGCTTTGATGAGCTGCATGTTTTTAAACCATGCACCTCAAAACCGGGCAATTCCGAAGTTTACATCGTGGCAAAGTACTATCGGCAACCGGAAGGAATCGAGCAATATTTGGAGAAAATTTACTCCAATCTACACAACACATCAAATGCAATGTTTGACCAGTCGGCGGTATCGGACACATTTTTGGAACAGTTACGCACCTGCACAGCCCGCTTTGTCCAATGGCAGACCGACGTAATCGAAAGCAATATTCGATTCTATCGTGCGAACGATCCCGTCGAAGATCAAAGACTGAGCATATTTAAGCAAACTATCATGGAGATGTTTTTCGACCGCTACCATATTACGCCCATTCGCGGCAACGAACGAATCGTGCACGGTGTGAAAGTTTCCGACGGACCCAACATCAATCAGAAAGAATCGCGAGGTACCTTTAACGAACGGGTCCAGCTAGCAGCCGCCGCTGATGCAAACGTAACGGAAAGATTACGCTCACTTTGGGATCGTTTGGACTATCTCACACTTACTCGCCAACTGTTCCAGCACGATGCATCATTGAACGATACCCCGCTGAGAAGTGGTCCAGCAAATGGTTTTACGCTACATCGCGAACTGGCAATTGTCATTGGGAAAACAATCGAACGGGTAAAAAGTTCCAAATTTGCTCTTATCACGTGTATTCGACTGTTAAACGATACCGTCGATTTGTGCCGAACGGTTATAAACGGTGGCAAAATGACCGATTCCGGAAATGATCCCATCACCGTTACCGGAAACACCATCTCGATCGTTATACACTCGTACCCATCGATCACGGATATTGCCCACTACGAGAAAGAGCTCTTTCGTACGATCGTTCGGACGCTGTTTCAACTCATACAGCAAAACTGCATCACATCACCGTTGGAGCATCATTCGTTCACCGCTGGAGACGGTCCACTAGAACTGATCATAGAAAATTGGCTTCCACTTACACAGGTCAGTGTGGGCTTGCTGTATCTGTTGAAGCTGTACGTGTTTGAAGAAGTGGAACAACTCTCCCCAACTCGTCTCGTACTTCGAGGCTTACGCAAAAGTGGCGTTACGAATCTAGTCGTAATTCACGATGCAATATTGAAGGCGTACAGCGCAGCTTCCAATGCGCCCGGTGCTAATAAATCGGTTTTAGCGATTGTTCCCATTACGTCACTGCTGGATGGTGGCTTTCATTACGCGATGCTGAACTATAACAGTTCCTTGTGCTTAATTTATTGCACTCGACTATTGGAGGAGCTGAAGCTGAACATTGTCTGATAGTGGCGGCATTCATTTTAACATAGTATACTTTAATTCAGCTCGTTTTACTACTATTTATTATTTGGAGCGGCTCGGTAGCCGAGGTTTGAACACCATTCGGGTTGTTCCCCCGAAAGCCAGAAATGGTAGGCCCAAAACCTCTCGAGGTTGTTGAGCCATAGGAGAAAAAGCAAAAGCAATTTCCCGCTACTATTAGAAAATGATCTGCTTTTAATCTGCAACAAATACATTTTATCCTTTTAACAGTTGATTTTAACCAATCTAGTTTTACTATTATTTATTAATTACGTTGCAATAATGCTACTATGAAACTTTCGATGCAATTATAAAATGATCTATAATACTTTTAATCGCAAACCACTTACATCTATTCCCTCAGAAAATTACATATACCGTACGTTTTAGTTGTGATATGTATTGTATATGCTAAGTTTTAAAATAATGTAACACCTTAAATAAAACCTGTTTTAGAAAAATTGGCTAATCATTCTAATTCTATACGTTTTGAAGATCGACATCTTGTGATTGAACTGATGAAAAAAATCTTGAAAAACCACCGTCAGGATCCGATTCCGAATATCTAACTACCAATGTCCCTTCCTTGTTAATAGTAACTGGGAAATTATGAACAAACCTGCAATAAAGATTCCTCATTATAATTAAAGGAAACCAACCAAACTAGCTCTGCTAACGGGGTAGGTTCCGAAGTTCCTTTGGGGGCCCTATAGGCTCTCCTACTCAACTCTTATTCCGTCACGTCCTCGTCGTGCAGAGTGGTAACTTGCCCCACCGCATATCCAAGCTTGGGTACACGGGTTACTCCCAACCCCTCGGGCGGATGGTGGAGCAAGGCTAAACTGGAGGGGGGTGGGCAGACCAAATGGGCTGAACGTCAGGGGGGGGGGGGTAACCAGACGAAAAACTTAACTGCCACGAGACCCTCCAGAGGTACTTGGAGGCTTGAGCGCAGGGCCAGTCACCCTGCCTGAAGTATCCAACTGACTACACAAAGTTACAGAAAGAAAATACCAGTCGCGACGGACGAAGCTGGGACTATACAGATCATTCATTGTTCCAGTACTCACATACGCCTCTGAGACATGGACTCTGTCCAAAACTGACGAAACCCTCTTAATCGCGTTCGAGAGGAAGATGCTCAGAAGGGTCTTTGGCCCCGTATGTGTGGAAGGACAATGGAGGAGCTGCTACAATGACGAGCTCTATGAGCTGTACGAGCATCTCACCATCGCCATCGAATGAGACTCGCCAAGCTCTGGTGGGCTGGTCACGTCATGAGAATGACAC